>CAJYYI030000500.1:0-25000 GCA_913789915.3 Sphecodes monilicornis
GGTATAATCTAGTATATTCTACAATATTCTACTACATTCTACTATGTTCTACTGTATTCTACAATATTCTAGTATATTCTGGTGTATTCTAATACATTCTAGTATATTCTATTATATTGTGTTATATTCTAGTATATTATAGTATATTGTAGTATATTCTAGTATATTCTAGTATATTCTACTATATTCTAGTATATTCTAGTATATTCTAGTATATTCTAGTATATTCGGTAATATTATAGTATATTCTACTATATTGTAGTATATGCTTGTATATTGTAGTATATGCAAGTATATTCTGGTATATTCTAGCATATTCTAGCATATTCTAGTATATTCTAGTATATTCTAGTATATTCTAGTATATTCTTGTATATTCTGGTATATTCTCGAATATTATAGTATATTCTACTATATTGTAGTATATACTAGTATATTCTAGTATATTCTACTATATTCTAGTATATTCTAGTATATTCTGGTATATTGTGTAATATTATAGTATATTCTACTATATTGTTGTATATGCCAGTATATTCTAGTATATTCTACTATATTCTAGTATATTCTAGTATATTCTGGTATATTCTAGCATATTCTAGTATATTCTAGTATATTCTAGTATATTCTAGTATATTCTAGTATATTCGGTAATATTATAGTATATTCTACTATATTGTAGTATATGCTTGTATATTGTAGTATATGCTAGTATATTCTGGAATATTCTAGCATATTCTAGTATATTCTTGTATATTCTAGTATATTCTGGAATATTATAGTATATTCTACTATATTGTAGTATATGCTAGTATATTCTAGTATATTCTACTATATTCTAGCATATTCTAGTATTTCTAGTATATTCTAGTATATTCTAGTATATTCTAGTATATTCTAGTATATTCGGTAATATTGTAGTATATTCTACTATATATTAGTACATTTTGATATATTCTAGTATATTCTAGTATATTCTAGTATATTCTACTATATTCTAGTATATTATAGTATATTCTACTATACTCTAGTATATTCCAGTATATTCTAGTATATTCTAGTATATTCTAGTATATTCTAGTATATTCTAGTATATTCTATTATATTGTGGTATATTCTAGTATATTACAGTATATTCTACTATATTGTAGTATATTTTATTATATTCTAGTGTATTCTAATATATTCTAGTATATTCTAATATATTCTATTATATTCTAGTATATTACAGTATATTGTAGTATATGCTTGTATATTGTAGTATATGCAAGTATATTCTGGTATATTCTAGCATATTCTAGCATATTCTAGTATATTCTAGTATATTCTAGTATATGCTTGTATATTTTAGTAATGCTAGTATATTCTGGTATATTCTAGCATATTATAGCATATTCTAGTATATTCTAGTATATTCTAGTATATTCTAGTATATTCGGTAATATTATAGTATATTCTACTATATTGTTGTATATGCCAGTATATTCTAGTATATTCTACTATATGCTAGTATATTCTAATATATTCGGTAATATTATAGTATATTCTACTATATTGTAGTATATTCTGGAATATTGTAGCATATTCTAGTATATTCTAGTATATTCTAGTATATTCTAGTATATTCTAGTATATTCTAGTATATTCTAGTATATTCCAGTATATTCTAGTATATTCTACTATATTCTAGTATATTCTAGTATATTCGGTAATATTATAGTATATTCTACTATATTGTAGTATATGCTTGTATATTGTAGTATATGCTAGTATATTCTGGTATATTCTAGCATATTCTAGCATATTCTAGTATATTCTAGTATATTCTAGTATATTCGGTAATATTATAGTGTATTCTACTATATTGTAGTATATGCTTGTATATTGTAGTATATGCTAGTATATTCTGGAATATTCTAGTATATTCAATTGTATTCTAGTATGTTCTAGTATATTCTATTATATTGTGGTATATTCTAATATATTCTAGTATATTCTACTATATTGTAGTATATTTTATTATATTCTAGTGTATTCTAATATATTCTAGTATATTCTAATATATTCTAATATATTCTATTATATTCTAGTATATTCTATTATATTATAGTATATTGTAGTATATTCTAGTATATACTTGTATATTCTTCTATATTCTGCTATATTATACTATATCCTACTGTATTCTAGTATACGCGGTATTCTAGTATATTCGGTAATATTATAGTATATTCTACTATATTGTAGTATATGCTTGTATATTGTAGTATATGCTAGTATATTATGGTACATTCTAGCATATTCTAGTATATTCTAGTATATTCGGTAATATTATAGTATATTCTACTATATTGTAGTATATGCTTGTATATTGTAGTATAAGCTAGTATATTCTGGAATATTCTAGCATATTCTCGTATATTCTAGTATATTCTAGTATATTCTGTAATATTATAGTATATTCTACTATATTGTAGTATATGCTTGTATATTGTAGTATAAGCTAGAATATTCTGGAATATTCTAGCATATTCTCGTATATTCTATTATATTCTAGTATATTCTGTAATATTATAGTATATTCTACTGTATTGTAGTATATGCTTGTATATTGTAATATATGCTAGTATATTCTGGTATATTCAAGCATATTCTAGTATATTCTAGTATATTCTCGTATATTGTAGTATATTCTAGTACATTTTGATATATTCTAGTATATTCTAGTATATTCTAGTATATTCTACTATATTCTAGTATATTCTACTATATTCTAGTATATTATAGTATATTCTACTATATTGTAGTATATTTTATTATATTCTAGTGTATCATAATATATTCTAGAATATTCTAATATATTCTATTATATTCTAGTATATTACAGTATATTCTAGTATATTCTAGTATATTCTAGTATATTCTAGTATATTCTAGTATATTCGGTAATATTATAGTATATTCTACTATATGGTAGTATATGCTTGTATAGTGTAGTATATGCTAGTATATTCTGGAATATTCTAGTATATTCTGGTGTATTCTAGTATATTCTAGTATATTCTATTATATTGTGGTATATTCTAATATATTCTAGTATATTCTACTATATTGTAGTATATTTTTTTATATTCTAGTGTATTCTAATATATTCTAGTATATTCTAATATATTCTATTATATTCTAGTATATTCTAGTATATTATAGTATATTCTAGTATATTCTAGTATATACGTTTATATTCTTCTATATTCTACTATATTGTACTACATTCTACTGTATTCTAGTATACGCGGTATTCTAGTATATTCGGTAATATTATAGTATATTCTACTATATTGTAGTATATGCTTGTATATTGTAGTATATGCTAGTATATTCTGGAATATTCTAGCATATTCTAGTATATTCTTGTATATTCTAGTATATTCTGGAATATTATAGTATATTCTACTATATTGTAGTATATGCCAGTATATTCTAGTATATTCTACTATATTCTAGTATATTCTACTATATTCTAGTATATTCTACTATATTCTAGTATATTCTACTATATTCTAGTATATTCTAGTATATTCGGTAATATTATAGTATATTCTACTATATTGTAGTATATGCTTGTATATTGTAGTATATGCTAGTATATTCTGGTATATTCTAGCATATTCTAGTATATTCTAGTATATTCTAGTATATTCTAGTATATTCTCGTATATTGTAGTATATTCTAGTATATTTTGATATATTCTAGTATATTCTAGTATATTCTAGTATATTCTACTATATTCTAGTATATTCTACTATATTCTAGTATATTATAGTATATTCTACTATATTGTAGTATATTTTATTATATTCTAGTGTATTCTAATATATTCTAGTATATTCTAATATATTCTATTATATTCTAGTATATTACAGTATATTCTAGTATATTCTAGTATATTCTAGTATATTCTAGTATATTCGGTAATATTATAGTATATTCTACTATATGGTAGTATATGCTTGTATAGTGTAGTATATGCTAGTATATTCTGGAATATTCTGGTATATTCTGGTATATTCTAGTATATTCTAGTATATTCTAGTATATTCTAGTATATTCTACTATATTCTAGTATATGATAGTATATTCTACTATACTCTAGTATATTCCAGTATATTCTAGTATATTCTACTATATTCTAGTATATTCTAGTATACTCGGTAATATTATAGTATATTCTACAATATTGTAGTATATGCTTGTATATTGTAGTATATGCTAGTATATTCTGGAATATTCTAGTATATTCAGGTGTATTCTAGTATGTTCTAGTATATTCTATTATATTGTGGTATATTCTAATATATTCTAGTATATTCTACTATATTGTAGTATATTTTATTATATTCTAGTATATTCTATTATATTATAGTATATTGTAGTATATTCTAGTATATACTTGTATATTCTTCTATATTCTACTATATTATACTATATTCTACTGTATTCTAGTATACGCGGTATTCTAGTATATTCGGTAATATTATAGTATATTCTACTATATTGTAGTATATGCTTGTATATTGTAGTATATGCTAGTATATTATGGTACATTCTAGCATATTCTAGTATATTCTAGTATATTCGGTAATATTATAGTATATTCTACTATATTGTAGTATATGCTTGTATATTGTAGTATATGCTAGTATATTCTGGAATATTCTAGCATATTCTCGTATATTCTAGTATATTTCTAGTATATTCTGTAATATTATAGTATATTCTACTATATTGTAGTATATGCTTGTATATTGTAGTATAAGCTAGAATATTCTGGAATATTCTAGCATATTCTCGTATATTCTAGTATATTCTAGTATATTCTGTAATATTATAGTATATTCTACTGTATTGTAGTATATGCTTGTATATTGTAATATATGCTAGTATATTCTGGTATATTCAAGCATATTCTAGTATATTCTAGTATATTCTCGTATATTGTAGTATATTCGAGTACATTTTGATATATTCTAGTATATTCTAGTATATTCTAGTATATTCTACTATATTCTAGTATATTCTACTATATTCTAGTATATTATAGTATATTCTACTATATTGTAGTATATTTTATTATATTCTAGTGTATTCTAATATATTCTAGTATATTCTAATATATTCTATTATATTCTAGTATATTCTATTATATTATAGTATATTGTAGTATATTCTAGTATATACTTGTATATTCTTCTATATTCTACTATATTATACTATATCCTACTGTATTCTAGTATACGCGGTATTCTAGTATATTCTTTAATATTATAGTATATTCTACTATATTGTAGTATATGCTTGTATATTGTAGTATATTCTAGTATATTTTGGTATATTCCAGTATATTCTGGTACATTCCGGTATATTCAGGTATATTCTACTACACTCTACTATATTCTACTATACTCTAGTATATTCCAGTATATTCTAGTATATTCTACTATATTCTAGTATATTCTAGTATATTCGGTAATATTATAGTATATTCTACTATGTTGTAGTATATGCTTGTATATTTTAGTATATGCTAGTATATTCTGGTATATTCTAGCATATTCTAGCATATTCTAGTATATTCTAGTATATTCTAGTATATTCTAGTATATTCGGTAATATTATAGTATATTCTACTATATTGTAGTATATGCTTGTATATTGTAGTATATGCTAGTATATTCTGGAATATTCTAGTATATTCAGGTGTATTCTAGTATGTTCTAGTATATTCTATTATATTGTGGTATATTCTAATATATTCTAGTATATTCTACTATATTGTAGTATATTTTATTATATTCTAGTATATTCTATTATATTATAGTATAATGTAGTATATACTTGTATATTCTTCTATATTCTACTATATTATACTATATTCTACTGTATTCTAGTATACGCGGTATTCTAGTATATTCGGTAATATTATAGTATATTCTACTATATTGTAGTATATGCTTGTATATTGTAGTATATTCTAGTATATTTTGGTATATTCCAGTATATTCTGGTACATTCCGGTATATTCAGGTATATTCTACTACACTCTACTATATTCTAGTATATTCTAGTATATTCTAGTATATTCTAGTATATTCTGGTATATTCTAGCATATTCTAGTATATTCTAGTATATTCTAGTATATTCTGTAATATTATAGTATATTCTACTAAATTGTAGTATATGCTTGTATATTGTAGTATAAGCTAGAATATTCTGGAATATTCTAGCATATTCTCGTATATTCTAGTATATTCTAGTATATTCTGTAATATTATAGTATATTCTACTGTATTGTAGTATATGCTTGTATATTGTAATATATGCTAGTATATTCTGGTATAAACAAGCATATTCTAGTATATTCTAGTATATTCTCGTATATTGTAGTATATTCTAGTACATTTTGATATATTCTAGTATATTCTAGTATATTCTAGTATATTCTACTATATTCTAGTATATTCTACTATATTCTAGTATATTATAGTATATTCTACTATATTGTAGTATATTTTATTATATTCTAGTGTATTCTAATATATTCTAGTATATTCTAATATATTCTATTATATTCTAGTATATTACAGTATATTCTAGTATATTCTAGTATATTCTAGTATATTCGGTAATATTATAGTATATTCTACTATATTGTAGTATATGCTTGTATATTGTAGTATAAGCTAGAATATTCTGGAATATTCTAGCATATTCTAGTATATTCTAGTATATTCTAGTATATTCTAGTATATTCTAGTATATTCGGTAATATTATAGTATATTCTACTATATTGTTGTATATGCCAGTATATTCTAGTATATTCTACTATATGCTAGTATATTCTAATATATTCGGTAATATTATAGTATATTCTACTATATTGTAGTATATTCTGGAATATTGTAGCATATTCTAGTATATTCTAGTATATTCTAGTATATTCTAGTATATTCTAGTATATTCTAGTATATTCTAGTATATTCTAGTATATTCTAGTATATTCTACTATATTCTAGTATATTCTAGTATATGATAGTATATTCTACTATATTGTAGTATATGCTTGTATATTTTAGTATATGCTAGTATATTCTGGAATATTCTAGCATATTATAGCATATTCTAGTATATTCTAGTATATTCTAGTATATTCTAGTATATTCGGTAATATTATAGTATATTCTACTATATTGTTGTATATGCCAGTATATTCTAGTATATTCTACTATATTCTAGTATATTCTAGTATATTCGGTAATATTATAGTATATTCTACTATATTGTAGTATATGCTTGTATATTGTAGTATATGCTAGTATATTCTGGTATATTCTAGCATATTCTAGCATATTCTAGTATATTCTAGTATATTCTAGTATATTCGGTAATATTATAGTATATTCTACTATATTGTAGTATATGCTTGTATATTGTAGTATATGCTAGTATATTCTGGAATATTCTAGTATATTCAGGTGTATTCTAGTATATTCTAGTATATTCTATTATATTGTGGTATATTCTAATATATTCTAGTATATTCTACTATATTGTAGTATATTTTATTATATTCTAGTGTATTCTAATATATTCTAGTATATTCTAATATATTCTATTATATTCTAGTATATTCTATTATATTATAGTATATTGTAGTATATTCTAGTATATACTTGTATATTCTTCTATATTCTACTATATTATACTATATTCTACTGTATTCTAGTATACGCGGTATTCTAGTATATTCGGTAATATTATAGTATATTCTACTATATTGTAGTATATGCTTGTATGTTGTAGTATATGCTAGTATATTGTAGTATAAGCTAGAATATTCTGGAATATTCTAGCATATTCTCGTATATTCTAGTATATTCTAGTATATTCTGTAATATTATAGTATATTCTACTATATTGTAGTATATGCTTGTATATTGTAATATATGCTAGTATATTCTGGTATATTCAAGCATATTCTAGTATATTCTAGTATATTCTCGTATATTGTAGTATATTCTAGTACATTTTGATATATTCTAGTATATTCTAGTATATTCTAGTATATTCTACTATATTCTAGTATATTCTACTATATTCTAGTATATTATAGTATATTCTAGTATATTCTAGTATATTCTAGTATATTCTAGTATATTCTAGTATATTCGGTAATATCATAGTATATTCTACTATATGGTAGTATATGCTTGTATAGTGTAGTATATGCTAGTATATTCTGGAATATTCTAGTATATTCTGGTATATTCTAGTATATTCTAGTATATTCTAGTATATTCTAGTATATTCTACTATATTCTAGTATATGATAGTATATTGTACTATACTCTAGTATATTCCAGTATATTCTAGTATATTCTACTATATTCTAGTATATTCCAGTATATTCGGTAATATTATAGTATATTCTACTATATTGTAGTATATGCTTGTATATTGTAGTATATGCTAGTATATTCTGGTATATTCTAGCATATTCTAGCATATTCTAGTATATTCTAGTATATTCTAGTATATTCGGTAATATTATAGTATATTCTACTATATTGTAGTATATGCTTGTATATTGTAGTATATGCTAGTATATTCTGGAATATTCTAGCATATTCTAGTATATTCTTGTATATTCTAGTATATTCTGGAATATTATAGTATATTCTACTATATTGTAGTATATGCCAGTATATTCTAGTATATTCTACTATATTCTAGTATATTCTACTATATTCTAGTATATTCTAGTATATTCGGTAATATTATAGTATATTCTACTATATTGTAGTATATGCTTGTATATTGTAGTATATGCTAGTATATTCTGGTATATTCTAGCATATTCTAGTATATTCTAGTATATTCTAGTATATTCTAGTATATACTTGTATATTCTTCTATATTCTACTATATTCTAGTATATTCTACTATATTCTAGTATATTATAGTATATTCTACTATACTCTAGTATATTCTAGTATATTCTAGTATATTCTAGTATATACTATTATATTCTAGTATATTCTAGTATATTCAACTATATTCTAGTATATTCTAGTATATTCTAGTATATTTTGGTATATTCCAGTATATTCTGGTACATTCCGGTATATTCAGGTATATTCTACTACACTCTACTATATTCTAGTATATTCTAGTATATTCTAGTATATTCTAGTATATTCTGGTATATTCTAGCATATTCTAGTATATTCTAGTATATTCTAGTATATTCTGGAATATTATAGTATATTCTACTATATTGTAGTATATGCTAGTATATTCTAGTATATGCTAGTATATTCTAGTATATGATAGTATATTCTAGTATATTCTCGTATATTCTGGTATAATCTAGTATATTCTACAATATTCTACTACATTCTACTATATTCTACTGTATTCTACAATATTCTAGTATATTCTGGTGTATTCTAATACATTCTAGTATATTCTATTATATTGTGGTATATTCTAGTATATTATAGTATATTGTAGTATATTCTAGTATATTCTAGTATATTCTACTATATTCTAGTATATTCTAGTGTATTCTGGTATATTCTAGTATATTCTAGTATATTATAGTATATTGTACTATACTCTAGTATATTCTAGTATATTCTAATATATTCAAGTATATTCTAGTATATTCTAGTATATTCAAGTATATTCTAGTACATTCTAGTATATTGTCGTATATTTTGGTATAATCTAGTATATTCTAGTATATTCTTCTATATTCAAGAATATTCTGGTATATTCTAGTATATTCTCCTATATTCAAAAATATTTTGGTATATTCTAGTATATTCTAGTATATTCTAGTATATTTCAGTATATTCTACTATATTCTAGTATATTCTAGTATATTCTAGTATATTCTAGTATATTCTAGTATATTCTAGTATATTCGGTAATATTATAGTATATTCTACTATATTGTAGTATATGCTTGTATATTGTAGTATATGCTAGTATATTCTAGTATATTCTAGTATATTCTAGTATATTCTAGTATATTCTAGTATATTCTAGTATATTCTACTATATTGTAGTATATGCTAGTATATTCTAGTATATTCGGTAATATTATAGTATATTCTACTATATTGTAGTATATGCTTGTATATTGTAGTATATGCTAGTATATTCTGGTATATTCTAGCATATTCTAGCATATTCTAGTATATTCTAGTATATTCTAGTATATTCTAGTATATTCTTGTATATTCTGGTATATTCTGGAATATTATAGTATATTCTACTATATTGTAGTATATGCTAGTATATTCTAGTATATTCTACTATATTCTAGTATATTCTAGTATATTCTAGTATATTCTACTATATTCTAGTATATTCTAGTATATTCTGGTATATTCTGTAATATTATAGTATATTCTACTATATTGTAGTATATGCTTGTATATTTTAGTATATGCTAGTATATTCTGGTATATTCTAGCATATTCTAGTATATTCTAGTATATTCTAGTATATTCGGTAATATTATAGTATATTCTACTATATTGTTGTATATGCCAGTATATTCTAGTATATTGTACTATATTCTAGTATATTCTGGTATATTCTGGTATATTCTAGTATATTCTAGTATATTCTAGTATATTCTAGTATATTCGGTAATATTATAGTATATTCTACTATATTGTAGTATATGCTTGTATATTGTAGTATATGCTAGTATATTCTGGAATATTCTAGCATATTCTAGTATATTCTTGTATATTCTAGTATATTCTGGAATATTATAGTATATTCTACTATATTGTAGTATATGCTAGTATATTCTAGTATATTCTACTATATTCTAGTATATTCTAGTATATTCTAGTATATTCTAGTATATTCTAGTATATTCTAGTATATTCTAGTATATTCTATTATATTGTGGTATATTCTAGTATATTACAGTATATTCTACTATATTGTAGTATATTTTATTATATTCTAGTGTATTCTAATATATTCTAGTATATTCTAATATATTCTATTATATTCTAGTATATTACAGTATATTCTAGTATATTCTACTATATTGTAGTATATGCTTGTATATTGTAGTATATGCTAGTATATTCTGGTATATTCTAGCATATTCTAGTATATTCTAGTATATTCTAGTATATTCTAGTATATTCTAGTATATTCTAGTATATTCTACTATATTCTAGTATATTCTACTATATTCTAGTATATTATAGTATATTCTACTATACTCTAGTATATTCTAGTATATTCTAGTATATTCTAGTATATACTATTATATTCTAGTATATTCTAGTATATTCAACTATATTCTAGTATATTCTAGTATATTCTAGTATATTTTGGTATATTCCAGTATATTCTGGTATATTCCAGTATATTCAGGTATATTCTACTACACTCTACTATATTCTAGTATATTCTAGTATATTCTAGTATATTCTAGTATATTCTGGTATATTCTAGCATATTCTAGTATATTCTAGTATATTCTAGTATATTCTGGAATATTATAGTATATTCTACTATATTGTAGTATATGCTAGTATATTGTAGTATATGCTAGTATATTCTAATATATGATAGTATGTTCTAGTATATTCTCGTATATTCTGGTATAATCTAGTATATTCTACAATATTCTACTACATTCTACTATATTCTACTGTATTCTACAATATTCTAGTATATTCTGGTGTATTCTAATACATTCTAGTATATTCTATTATATTGTGGTATATTCTAGTATATTATAGTATATTGTAGTATATTCTAGTATATTCTAGTATATTCTACTATATTCTAGTATATTCTAGTGTATTCTGGTATATTCTAGTATATTCTAGTATATTATAGTATATTGTACTATATTCTAGTATATTCTAGTATATTCTAATATATTCAAGTATATTCTAGTATATTCTAGTATATTCAAGTATATTCTAGTACATTCTAGTATATTGTCGTATATTTTGGTATAATCTAGTATATTCTAGTATATTCTTCTATATTCAAGAATATTCTGGTATATTCTAGTATATTCTCCTATATTCAAAAATATTTTGGTATATTCTAGTATATTCTAGTATATTCTAGTATATTTCAGTATATTCTACTATATTCTAGTATATTCTAGTATATTCTAGTATATTCTAGTATATTCTAGTATATTCTAGTATATTCGGTAATATTATAGTATATTCTACTATATTGTAGTATATGCTTGTATATTGTAGTATATGCTAGTATATTCTAGTATATTCTAGTATATTCTAGTATATTCTAGTATATTCTAGTATATTCTAGTATATTCTACTATATTGTAGTATATGCTAGTATATTCTGGTATATTCTGTAATATTATAGTATATTCTACTATATTGTAGTATATGCTTGTATATTGTAGTATATGCTAGTATATTCTGGTATATTCTAGCATATTCTAGCATATTCTAGTATATTCTAGTATATTCTAGTATATTCTAGTATATTCTTGTATATTCTGGTATATTCTGGAATATTATAGTATATTCTACTATATTGTAGTATATGCTAGTATATTCTAGTATATTCTACTATATTCTAGTATATTCTAGTATATTCTAGTATATTCTACTATATTCTAGTATATTCTAGTATATTCTGGTATATTCTGTAATATTATAGTATATTCTACTATATTGTAGTATATGCTTGTATATTTTAGTATATGCTAGTATATTCTGGTATATTCTAGCACATTCTAGTATATTCTAGTGTATTCTAGTATATTCTAGTATATTCTAGTATATTCGGTAATATTATAGTATATTCTACTATATTGTTGTATATGCCAGTATATTCTAGTATATTCTACTATATTCTAGTATATTCTAGTATATTCTGGTATATTCTAGTATATTCTAGTATATTCTAGTATATTCTAGTATATTCGGTAATATTATAGTATATTCTACTATATTGTAGTATATGCTTGTATATTGTAGTATATGCTAGTATATTCTGGAATATTCTAGCATATTCTCGTATATTTTTGTATATTCTAGTATATTCTGGAATATTATAGTATATTCTACTATATTGTAGTATATGCTAGTATATTCTAGTATATTCTACTATATTCTAGTATATTCTAGTATATTCTAGTATATTCTAGTATATTCTAGTATATTCTAGTATATTCTAGTATATTCTATTATATTGTGGTATATTCTAGTATATTACAGTATATTCTACTATATTGTAGTATATTTTATTATATTCTAGTGTATTCTAATATATTCTAGTATATTCTAATATATTCTATTATATTCTAGTATATTACAGTATATTCTAGTATATTCTACTATATTGTAGTATATGCTTGTATATTGTAGTATATGCTAGTATATTCTGGTATATTCTAGCATATTCTAGTATATTCTAGTATATTCTAGTATATTCTAGTATATTCTAGTATATTCTAGTATATTCTACTATATTCTAGTATATTCTACTATATTCTAGTATATTATAGTATATTCTACTATACTCTAGTATATTCTAGTATATTCTAGTATATTCTAGTATATACTATTATATTCTAGTATATTCTAGTATATTCTACTATATTCTAGTATATTCTAGTATATTCTAGTATATTTTGGTATATTCCAGTATATTCTGGTACATTCCGGTATATTCAGGTATATTCTACTACACTCTACTATATTCTAGTATATTCTAGTATATTCTAGTATATTCTAGTATATTCTGGTATATTCTAGCATATTCTAGTATATTCTAGTATATTCTAGTATATTCTGGAATATTATAGTATATTCTACTATATTGTAGTATATGCTAGTATATTGTAGTATATGCTAGTATATTCTAATATATGATAGTATGTTCTAGTATATTCTCGTATATTCTGGTATAATCTAGTATATTCTACAATATTCTACTACATTCTACTATATTCTACTGTATTCTACAATATTCTAGTATATTCTGGTGTATTCTAATACATTCTAGTATATTCTATTATATTGTGTTATATTCTAGTATATTATAGTATATTGTAGTATATTCTAGTATATTCTAGTATATTCTACTATATTCTAGTATATTCTAGTGTATTCAGGTATATTCTAGTATATTCTAGTATATTATAGTATATTCTACTATACTCTAGTATATTCTAGTATATTCTAGTATATTCAAGTATATTCTAGTATATTCTAGTATATTCAAGTATATTCTAGTACATTCTAGTATATTGTCGTATATTTTGGTATAATCTAGTATATTCTAGTATATTCTTCTATATTCAAGAATATTCTGGTATATTCTAGTATATTTTCCTATATTCAAAAATATTTTGGTATATTCTAGTATATTCTAGTTTATTCTAGTATATTTCAGTATATTCTACTATATTCTAGTATGTTCTAGTATATTCTAGTATATTCCAGTATATTCTAGTATATTCGGTAATATTATAGTATATTCTACTATATTGTAGTATGTGCTTGTATATTGTAGTATATGCTAGTATATTCTAGTATATTATAGTATATTCTAGTATATTCTAGTATATTCTACTATATTCTAGTATATTCTACTATATTGTAGTATATGCTAGTATATTCTAATATATTCGGTAATATTATAGTATATTCTACTACATTGTAGTATATGCTTGTATATTGTAGTATATGCAAGTATATTCTGGTATATTCTAGCATATTCTAGCATATTCTAGTATATTCTAGTATATTCTAGTATATTCTAGTATATTCTTGTATATTCTGGTATATTCTGGAATATTATAGTATATTCTACTATATTGTAGTATATACTAGTATATTCTAGTATATTCTACTATATTCTAGTATATTCTAGCATATTCTGGTATATTCTGTAATATTATAGTATATTCTACAATATTGTAGTATATGCTTGTATATTTTAGTATATGCTAGTATATTCTGGTATATTCTAGCATATTATAGCATATTCTAGTATATTCTAGTATATTCTAGTATATTCTAGTATATTCGGTAATATTATAGTATATTCTACTATATTGTTGTATATGCCAGTATATTCTAGTATATTCTACTATATTCTAGTATATTCTAGTATATTCTGGTATATTCTAGCATATTCTAGTATATTCTAGTATATTCTAGTATATTCTAGTATATTCTAGTATATTCGGTAATATTATAGTATATTCTACTATATTGTAGTATATGCTTGTATATTGTAGTATATGCTAGTATATTCTGGAATATTCTAGCATATTCTAGTATATTCTTGTATATTCTAGTATATTCTGGAATATTATAGTATATTCTACTATATTGTTGTATATGCCAGTATATTCTAGTATATTCTACTATATTCTAGCATATTCTAGTATATTCTAGTATATTCTAGTATATTCTAGTATATTCTAGTATATTCTAGTATATTCGGTAATATTGTAGTATATTCTACTATATATTAGTACATTTTGATATATTCTAGTATATTCTAGTATATTCTAGTATATTCTACTATATTCTAGTATATTATAGTATATTCTACTATACTCTAGTATATTCCAGTATATTCTAGTATATTCTAGTATATTCTAGTATATTCTAGTATATTCTAGTATATTCTATTATATTGTGGTATATTCTAGTATATTACAGTATATTCTACTATATTGTAGTATATTTTATTATATTCTAGTGTATTCTAATATATTCTAGTATATTCTAATATATTCTATTATATTCTACTATATTACAGTATATTCTAGTATATTCTACTATATTGTAGTATATGCTTGTATATTGTAGTATATGCAAGTATATTCTGGTATATTCTAGCATATTCTAGCATATTCTAGTACATTCTAGTATATTCTAGTATATTCTAGTATATTCTTGTATACTCTGGTATATTCTACTATATTGTAGTATATACTAGTATATTCTAGTATATTCTACTATATTCTAGTATATTCTAGTATATTCTGGTATATTGTGTAATATTATAGTATATTCTACTATATTGTAGTATATGCTTGTATATTTTAGTATATGCTAGTATATTCTGGTATATTCTAGCATATTATAGCATATTCTAGTATATTCTAGTATATTCTAGTATATTCTAGTATATTCGGTAATATTATAGTATATTCTACAATATTGTTGTATATGCCAGTATATTCTAGTATATTCTACTATATGCTAGTATATTCTGGTATATTCGGTAATATTATAGTATATTCTACTATATTGTAGTATATTCTGGAATATTGTAGCATATTCTAGTATATTCTAGTATATTCTAGTATATTCTAGTATATTCTAGTATATTCTAGTATATTCTAGTATATTCTAGTATATTCTAGTATATTCTAGTATATTCTACTATATTCTAGTATATGATAGTATATTCTACTATACTCTATTTATATTCCAGTATATTCTAGTATATTCTACTATATTCTAGTATATTCTAGTATATTCGGTAATATTATAGTATATTCTACTATATTGTAGTATATGCTTGTATATTGTAGTACATGCTAGTATATTCTGGTATATTCTAGCATATTCTAGCATATTCTAGTATATTCTAGTATATTCTAGTATATTCTAGTATATTCTATTATATTATAGTATATTGTAGTATATTCTAGTATATACTTGTATATTCTTCTATATACTACTATATTATACTATATCCTACTGTATTCTAGTATACGCGGTATTCTAGTATATTCGGTAATATTATAGTATATTCTACTATATTGTAGTATATGCTTGTATATTGTAGTATATGCTAGCATATTATGGTACATTCTAGCATATTCTAGTATATTCTAGTATATTCGGTAATATTATAGTATATTCTACTATATTGTAGTATATGCTTGTATATTGTAGTATAAGCTAGTATATTCTGGAATATTCTAGCATATTCTCGTATATTCTAGTATATTCTAGTATATTCTGTAATATTATAGTATATTCTACTATATTGTAGTATATGCTTGTATATTGTAGTATAAGCTAGTATATTCTGGAATATTCTAGCATATTCTCGTATATTCTAGTATATTCTAGTATATTCTGTAATATTATAGTATATTCTACTGTATTGTAGTATATGCTTGTATATTGTAATATATACTAGTATATTCTGGTATATTCAAGCATATTCTAGTATATTCTAGTATATTCTCGTATATTGTAGTATATTCTAGTACATTTTGATATATTCTAGTATATTCTAGTATATTCTAGTATATTCTACTATATTCTAGTATATTCTTCTATATTCTAGTATATTATAGTATATTCTACTATATTGTAGTATATTTTATTATATTCTAGTGTATTCTAATATATTCTAGTATATTCTAATATATTCTATTATATTCTAGTATATTACAGTATATTCTAGTATATTCTAGTATATTCTAGTATATTCTAGTATATTCTAGTATATTCGGTAATATTATAGTATATTCTACTATATGGTAGTATATGCTTGTATAGTGTAGTATATGCTAGTATATTCTGGAATATTCTAGTATATTCTGGTATATTCTAGTATATTCTAGTATATTCTAGTATATTCTAGTATATTCTAGTATATTCTACTATATTCTAGTATATGATAGTATATTGTACTATACTCTAGTATATTCCAGTATATTCTAGTATATTCTACTATATTCTAGTATATTCTAGTATATTCGGTAATATTATAGTATATTCTACTATATTGTAGTATATGCTTGTATATTGTAGTATATGCTAGTATATTCTGGTATATTCTAGCATATTCTAGCATATTCTAGTATATTCTAGTATATTCTAGTATATTCGGTAATATTATAGTATATTCTACTATATTGTAGTATATGCTTGTATATTGTAGTATATGCTAGTATATTCTGGAATATTCTAGTATATTCAGGTGTATTCTAGTATATTCTAGTATATTCTATTATATTGTGGTATATTCTAATATATTCTAGTATATTCTACTATATTGTAGTATATTTTATTATATTCTAGTGTATTCTAATATATTCTAGTATATTCTAATATATTCTATTATATTCTAGTATATTCTATTATATTATAGTATATTGTAGTATATTCTAGTATATACTTGTATATTCTTCTATATTCTACTATATTATACTATATTCTACTGTATTCTAGTATACGCGGTATTCTAGTATATTCGGTAATATTATAGTATATTCTACTATATTGTAGTATATGCTTGTATATTGTAGTATATGCTAGTATATTATGGTACATTCTAGCATATTCTAGTATATTCTAGTATATTCGGTAATATTACAGTATATTCTACTATATTGTAGTATATGCTTGTATATTGTAGTATAAGCTAGAATATTCTGGAATATTCTAGCATATTCTCGTATATTCTAGTATATTCTAGTATATTCTGTAATATTATAGTATATTCTACTGTATTGTAGTATATGCTTGTATATTGTAATATATGCTAGTATATTCTGGTATATTCAAGCATATTCTAGTATATTCTAGTATATTCTCGTATATTGTAGTATATTCTAGTACATTGTGATATATTCTAGTATATTCTAGTATATTCTAGTATATTCTACTATATTCTAGTATATTCTACTATATTCTAGTATATTATAGTATATTCTACTATATTGTAGTATATTTTATTATATTCTAGTGTATTCTAATATATTCTAGTATATTCTAATATATTCTATTATATTCTAGTATATTACAGTATATTCTAGTATATTCTAGTATATTCTAGTATATTCTAGTATATTCGGTAATATTATAGTATATTCTACTATATGGTAGTATATGCTTGTATAGTGTAGTATATGCTAGTATATTCTGGAATATTCTAGTATATTCTGGTGTATTCTAGTATATTCTAGTATATTCTATTATATTGTGGTATATTCTAATATATTCTAGTATATTCTACTATATTGTAGTATATTTTATTATATTCTAGTGTATTCTAATATATTCTAGTATATTCTAATATATTCTATTATATTCTAGTATATTCTAGTATATTATAGTATATTGTAGTATATTCTAGTATATACTTTTATATTCTTCTATATTCTACTATATTGTACTACATTCTACTGTATTCTAGTATACGCGGTATTCTAGTAAATTCGGTAATATTATAGTATATTCTACTATATTGTAGTATATGCTTGTATATTGTAGTATATGCTAGTATATTCTGGAATATTCTAGAACATTCTAGTATATTCTTGTATATTCTAGTATATTCTGGAATATTATAGTATATTCTACTATATTGTTGTATATGCTAGTATATTCTAGTATATTCTACTATATTCTAGTATATGCTAGTATATTCTAGTATATTCTACTATATTCTAGTATATTCTAGTATATTCGGTAATATTATAGTATATTCTACTATATTGTAGTATATGCTTGTATATTGTAGTATATGCTAGTATATTCTGGTATATTCTAGCATATTCTAGTATATTCTAGTATATTCTAGTATATTCTAGTATATACTTGTATATTCTTCTATATTCTACTATATTCTAGTATATTCTACTATATTCTAGTATATTATAGTATATTCTACTATACTCTAGTATATTCTAGTATATTCTAGTATATTCTAGTATATTCTACTATATTCTAGTATATTCTAGTATATTCTAGTATATTTTGGTATATTCCAGTATATTCTGGTACATTCCGGTATATTCTACTACACTCTACTATATTCAGGTATATTCTACTACACTCTACTATATTCTAGTATATTCTAGTATATTCTAGTATATTCTGGTATATTCTAGCATATTCTAGTATATTCTAGTATATTCTAGTATATTCTGGAATATTATAGTACATTCTACTATATTGTAGTATATGCTAGTATATTGTAGTATATGCTAGTATATTCTAATATATGATAGTATGTTCTACTATATTCTCGTATATTCTGGTATAATCTAGTATATTCTACAATATTCTACTACATTCTACTATATTCTACTGTATTCTACAATATTCTAGTATATTCTGGTGTATTCTAATACATTCTAGTATATTCTATTATATTGTGTTATATTCTAGTATATTATAGTATATTGTAGTATATTCTAGTATATTCTAGTATATTCTACTATATTCTAGTATATTCTAGTGTATTCTGGTATATTCTAGTATATTCTAGTATATTATAGTATATTGTACTATACTCTAGTATATTCTAGTATATTCTAATATATTCAAGTATATTCTAGTATATTCTAGTATATTCAAGTATATTTTAGTACATTCTAGTATATTGTCGTATATTTTGGTATAATCTAGTATATTCTAGTATATTCTTCTATATTCAAGAATATTCTGGTATATTCTAGTATATTCTCCTATATTCAAAAATATTTTGGTATATTCTAGTATATTCTAGTTTATTCTAGTATATTTCAGTATATTCTACTATATTCTAGTATGTTCTAGTATATTCTAGTATATTCCAGTATATTCTAGTATATTCGGTAATATTATAGTATATTCTACTATATTGTAGTATATGCTTGTATATTGTAGTATATGCTAGTATATTCTAGTATATTCTAGTATATTCTAGTATATTCTACTATATTCTAGTATATTCTACTATATTGTAGTATATGCTAGTATATTCTAATATATTCGGTAATATTATAGTATATTCCACTATATTGTAGTATATGCTTGTATATTGTAGTATATGCTAGTATGTTCTAGTATATTCTCGTATATTCTGGTATAATCTAGTATATTCTACAATATTCTACTACATTCTACAATATTCTAGTTTATTCTGGTGTATGCTAGGACATTCTAGTATATTCTATTATATTGTGGTATATTCTAGTATATTATAGTATATTCTACTATATTGTAGTATATTCTAATATATTCTATTATATTCTAGTATATTATAGTATATTCTAGTATATTCTATTATATTCTAGTACATTCTAGTATATTCTAGTATATTCTAGTATATTCTAGTATATTCTAGTATATTCTGGTATATTCTACTATATTCTAATATATTATGGTATATTCTGGTATACTCTAGTATATTCTAGTATATTATAGTATATTGTAGTATATTCTAGTATATTCTAGTATATTCTAGTATATTCTAGTGTATTCTGGTATATTCTAGTATATTCTAGTATATTATAGTATATTGTACTATACTCTAGTATATTCTAGTATATTCTAATATATTCAAGTATATTCTAGTATATTCTAGTATATTCAAGTATATTCTAGTACATTCTAGTATATTGTCGTATATTTTGGTATAATCTAGTATATTCTAGTATATTCTTCTATATTCAAGAATATTCTGGTATATTCTAGTATATTCTCCTATATTCAAAAATATTTTGGTATATTCTAGTATATTCTAGTTTATTCTAGTATATTGTAGTATATTCTACTATATTCTAGTATGTTCTAGTATATTCTAGTATATTCCAGTATATTCTAGTATATTCGGTAATATTATAGTATATTCTACTATATTGTGGTATATGCTTGTATATTGTCGTATATGCTACTATATTCTAATATATGATAGTATGTTCTAGTATATTCTCGTATATTTTGGTATAATCTAGTATATTCTACACTATTCTACTACATTCCACTATATTCTACTGTATTCTACTGCATTCTAGTATACGCTGGTATGTTCTAGTATATTCTAGTATATTCTAGTATATTCGGTAATATTATAGTATATTCTACTATATTGTAGTATATGCTTGTATATTGTATTATATTCTAGTATATTCTAGTATATTCTAGTATATTCTGGTATTTTCCAGTATATTCAGGTATATTATACTACACTCTACTATATTCTAGTATATTCTAGTATATTCTAGTATATTCTAGTATATTCTGGTATATTCTAACATATTCTAGTATATTCTAGTATATTCTCGTATATTGTAGTATATTCTAGTATATTTTGATATATTCTAGTAAATTATAGTATATTCTTCTATACTCTAGTATATTCTAGTATATTCTAGTATATTCAAGTATATTCTAGTATATTCTACTATATTCTAGTATATTCTAATATATTTTCGTATATTCTAGTATATTCTAGTACATCGTAGTATATTCTAGTATATTCCATTATATTATAGTATATTCTACTATATTCTTGTATATTCTAGTATATTTTGGTATATTCCAGTATATTCTGGCATATTCTACTAGACTCTACTATATTCTAGTATATTCTAGTATATTCTAGTATATTCTAGTATATTCTAGCATATTCTAGTATATTCTAGTATATTCTAGTATATTCTGGAATATTATAGTATATTCTACTATATTGTAGTATATGCTAGTATATTCTACTATATTGTAGTATATGCTAGTATATTGTAGTATATGCTAGTATATTCTAATATATGTGGGATCTTTCGATCGCACGGAGTATCTATGGCGCATAAATGTTCAGTGATACGATACAAAAACACGTCCCGATATTATACTAGATTGTGACTGCACTTAACCACACGAACTGCACTAAAGCGGCCCAGCTATCCGCCCGAAGGATTCGCAACGCGGTCGGCACCGCTCTCCGTTTTCCGCGTCTCTCTCTCTCTCTCTCACACCGTTCGCACACACTCGCTCGAGTCAAAATCCAAGACAAGACTAAATACCAGATTCTCGTGTCGTCTCGCATGATCGCCTCACACATATACATACACAAGTTATGTTTACAGACGATCCTACATATATGATAGTATGTTCTAGTATATTCTCGTATATTCTGGTATAATCTAGTATATTCTACAATATTCTACTAGAGAGGTTATCAGCACATTTTAATAATTATCGATGCTTTTACCAAATATTTACAGTTAGTTCCGTTAAAATCCTTAAGTGGAGGGGAAACACTTCAAGTTTTTAGAGAACGGTTAACACTTTTTGGGAGACCGAGAGTTGTTGTATTAGATCGGGGTACTAATTTTACATTCAAGGCATTAGAATCATTTTTGAAGAAACAAAATGTGGAATTACATTTAATTGCTACAGGTGCTCCTAGAACCAACGGGCAAGCCGAAAGATACGTGGCTACAGTTATTAATTTATTAACGGCAGAATTATCAAAAATTTCAGAATGGCCGAGCAAATTAATTAAAGTACAGGAATCGTTAAACACAACTGTGCAGAGCAGTACGGGTTCTTCACCATATCGATTGTTATTCGGTATTGAGCGTAGTGCAGGTAACGCGGTACATGTCGAGGCAAACTTGCCAAATATGAGCAACGAGATCAATTTAAATCAGGATAGACAAATTGCGTTTGAACGGCTTTCAAGAAACGCAGAAAAACAGAATGAGAGGTTCAATAGGAAGAGACGAACAAATGTTGAGTTCAATCGTGGTGATACAGTTTTCATCAAACCGGCTGCTACGCGCAACGCGAAGCTACAGAAGAAATATGTAGGACCTTTTGTTATTTCCGAGGTGTTAATGAACGATCGTTTTAAAATCATAGGAAAGTCAGGGAGACACCAAGTAGTTCCGAAGGATCGTTTGTGTCGATGGGACGGTGAATGGTCGGGAGATATTTCGGATACCGAAGAAGACGAAAGTCCGGATAGAACCGTGTTAGCGAATTAGCATTAGTAATTAAGGTAGCGCATATCGTTTGTAATGGACTTACGTGAAAATATTGATAAAAAAAAAATATATATGGTGAATGAAGTTGTTGGTTATGGAAGTATTTGCTAGTGAAACTTTTAAAGTTTGTGTGTTGTGGAAGTAGGATGCTATTGGAAAGCATGGAACTTCTTTACGGTGGCCAGTAATTGCTAGAAAGATGCACGGCATGGAATTGCGGCGTTACTGAGCGTCGTGGGAGTAGGATGCTACTGGAGAGCATGGAACTTCTTTATGGTGGCCAGTAATTGCTAGAAAGATGCGTGGCATGGAATTGCGACATTATTGTGCTTAGATACTGTCCTGGAGGTGTTTGGCGGTAACGGCAACAGGGTGCAAGTTGTGTACGGAGTTGTGGCGGTTACGAGGCCTGGAGACACTTGGAAGTATTCTACGGATTGTAAAGTTTGTGTGTATGATGGTACAGAATTCTGATGTATTCGGTGCCGTGTGTACGTTTGATTTGGTTGAGTGCCTGAAATCATGTTGGCGGGTACTGAAAGTATCATGGTTGCAGTGAGCATCGAGTAAGAATGATATTTAATGAAGTTGCAAAGGCATTTGATGCAAATTTGTGACTCTTAAAAATTCTTTTACATCATTTATATTTTTATAATAATTCTAAGTGCCGAATAGTTGCAATTTTTGTGGCTCCGCGAATTAGAAAACAGAATTTCAAAGATAAAGAATCGTAGAAGACGGCCATACTTTTCAAAATTTTTTCATACTTGAACCGGTGGTAAAATTTGCAAAACAAAGATATTTCTAGCATTCTTGCACTAAGAAATGACATGTGCGTAGCTTTCGTACAAATCATCCAAAATGGCAAACATAACAACCCGTAAAAATGATCGGCTTCGCATGAAATGGGCCCCCTCCTAATGTGGATATTTTCTTTAAAAAATTACTATTATTCTCGTTTTTACAACACATATGCAATGTACGTATAATAATATCAGAATATGTGATGCTTTTTCACTAAAGGGCGGAAAAGTATCTTATTTCCATGATGTTGTAGAGGAGAGATACCGATAGTTTACTTAAGGAGCCGTGCACAGCAGGGAACTGTCAACGAGCTCGTAAAGAGGCCAGAATTATGGGCCTTCGGACGCGCGAGGAAAG
>CAJYYI030000500.1:30000-78159 GCA_913789915.3 Sphecodes monilicornis
ATTTCTGGACTTCGCGGCTTTGCACGACGAAACCTACATATAATACACTTACTTATTAATGACCGGAGCGCTCGTCTAATACCTACTATGTAGAATTTTTGGCATATTTCGTTCACCACCGTGTTACTGTTCCCGTGGTAAAAATGTTGATGATATGCTCGTATTAGTAACATAGTTGCGGGATGTTTACTGTCTAGTATTATGGGTTGGTTATTAAACACCCCGTCACACAATCTGGTGATCCTACCGTGCGCTCTTAAAATCCCGTCACCGTCCATGAATGGTTTCAATCCAATAATTTTACTTCCTCTGCTAATTCCTTTTCCAGCATTCAAGGCTTCTATCTCTCCTCCGAATACTTCTCCTTGAATGATCCGATACCAATACATCTCCGCTAAGTGTATCGCTTCTACCGTTATATGGGTCTGTTGTTTTCCCCTCCAGCGATTGAAGGCATTCTTCACTCGTCTCGCCACTACGAGCAATCCTGGCCAGCCCAAGAATTTTGCGACAGTCGGAATGTGGTATTCTCTCGTTTGAGCAATGTACGTTTGCACTTTACGTAGCTCTATGTTATCAATTTTACGTTTATTTTCTTCACTCATGATCTTTTCTACCGGCCACTTCGATTCGGACTGTCGCAAAAATTCCGGTCCGCTGAACCAGCGATCGCTCGTCTTCAGAGATTCGTTGGACCACCGCGTTGCATCATCCGCGGGGTTCAAGTCGGACGGGACCCAGCGCCACTCCGAATTCGACGTTAGTTCTCCGATTTCTCCTAAGCGATTCGCAACAAATATTTGGCGGGTTCGCGGCTCCGACTTTATCCATTGAATTACCGTGGTGGAATCCGACCACAGAACGCGCCGATCTATCTCGCATGCCAAATTTTTCACGACCATCGTCGCCAATCTCGCTCCTATTACCGCGGCCTGCAATTCCAGTCGGGGTACTGACAACGGTTTCAGAGGTGCTACTCTAGTTCTAGCCATTACAAGGGATACCCATATTTGTTCGTCTTTACCGCTACATCTCAAATACGCAGCCGCTGCACAGCCCTTTAAACTCGCGTCGCAAAATACGTGTAATTGTATTTTCGAATGTTGGATTCCGACCGGTGCGTAACATCGCGGAATGCGAAAGATTTTCATTTCGCGAAGTCCATCGAGCCACGATAACCAACCCCGTTGTTCCTCATCCCTAATTTCCTGGTCCCATCCTACGTCACTGCGCCATATTTCTTGCATTAGTATTTTCGATTTTAGTGTGAACGGGGAAAGGAAGCCCAACGGATCGAATATGGACATAATTATACGCAAAAATTCGCGTTTCGTTGGTTTTACTTCGCCTTTCAAAATCGTTTCCGAAATTTTTTCCATACCTAAATTAAAACGAAGCTCATCTGTTTCGGTGTCCCAGATAAGTCCTAATACTCTCTCTCCCCCTTGGTCGCATAAACGCATTTCATTTTTACCCTTCTGTCTCCGTCCTTCCGCTACCGTATCTAGAATCCTTTCAGAGTTACTAGCCCAACCGTGCATTTCAAACCCTCCATTTGAATTTATTTGAATGACATCGCGAATCAGCTCTGTCGCTTCCCTAATGGTTTTCCGGCTGGCCAAATAATCATCCATATAGCTGTCGTCAATAATACTTTTTGCCGCGTCCGGTTTCGATTCACTGTATTCTTCAGCATTTTTGTTTTTTACGTATATAGCGCAACACGGCGACGATTTTGAGCCGAAAATCAAACGTGTCATCGCGTACGTCTCAGGAGATTTTACTCGGTCACGTCCACGCCATATAAATTTTTGAGCAACCTGATCTTCCTTCTTAATTCTTATTTGTAAGAACATATCCTTCATGTCTGCTTTAAACGCGAACCTATATAAACGAAAACGCAATAGAATTCCCGGTAACGATTGTAGCAGATCTGGCCCCGGGTCAAGTTGGTCGTTTAAACTAATACCCTCTGACTTCGCCGCGGCATCAAAAACTAATCTAATTTTACCCGGTTTATTTATATTTTGCACTCCGAAATGGGGCAAATACCACGACTTCTCCCGATTATCATCGTCACGAATCTTCACAGCGTAGCCCTTTTCGATGAATCGATCTACTTCCTCATAATAAAGGGCTGCGTACTGAGCGTCGCGGTCAAGTTTCTTTTCTAATGAACTGAGTCTTTTTAATGCGGTCGCTTTACTGTTCACGCGCCGCGCACTGTTTTCTTTCCACAACAGTCCTATCTCCTAGAAATTTCCCTCGCGGTGACAAGTTCCTTGTAAAGTTTTCATTGCCCGATCTGGTTTATTTCCATTTTTATTCAAATAGTCGACACTGAAGGTGTCAATACAGAAATATTTTCGCACAAGTGCGTCGAGACTTTCCTGGTCATCTAACACGTTTCCGGGCGATCCCTGCTGCGTCACATATGAACTTACGTGTTCCTTTCTTCTCGAGTGCCATTTAGTATTCCCGTGTATGGTCCAACCTAGCAGTCAACGTGACAGTACGTAGTCCGCGTTTCTTATTTCGCGCAGTTCCCGAGTTATTATAAAAGGCCAATTATCCTGTCCTATAAGGATCCTAGGACGTGCATTTAGATACGACTTTAATTTTATTCTTGTCGCAACTTCAACGTGATTGGCGATTTCTTTGGAGATAGACTGGGCAGGGAGATTCAAATCTCGAATCGTGATAGCCTGCTTGATTTCATAGCGATCCCCTTCTCCTTGAATATCGAAATGGATTCTCTCGCAATTTGATATTAATTTTTCGTGGGTTTGAATACCCTTCAAAGTCATGTTTAAACGCGTTCCTCGCGCTCCTAATTCGCGCGCCAACGTTTGATCGATTAACGTAATCGTCGACCCTTCATCTAATAGCGCGTATGTCCCCACATCTTTTCGCGGTCCCCAGATTCGGACTGGCAAAATCTTTAACAGCGAACACTCTACTTCCAGTCAAGACCGGCTAACGCGGTTTTCTGATCCTGTAGTCGCCTCGGGAGAGTTTCGCTCGCGATTACCCGTGCTCCTTTTCCCATTCCCACTTTTATTGTCGTATTTGGAGTTGTGGAGAAGACTATTGTGCCTACCTTTACACGTGGAACAATTTACCCCCCTGCATTCGTCACGCGGGTGTCCCTTGCGTAGGCATTTAAAACACAATTTATGTCTTTTTACCAGATGCCATCGACGGGATATAGACTCTCGTGCAAATTCACGACAATTCTTCGAACTGTGATTTGATCTGTCGCAAAATACGCATTTCTCTACGCTTTGACCGCGGCCCTCAACCGTGTTTAACGTGAACACTCTTTTTTTCGCAAATTTCGGCCTTTCGGGTCTTGTTCGCTGTTGCGGGGTAGACGCCAACCGCGACGAAGACGCGTGACTCGTACCCATATCGAACACCCCCGCTTCCGCTGCGAACTCCGCCTCTTTATACAGGAAATCCGAAAGCTTTTCTAATTGCGACTTGTCTGAGGTCGATTCGGCAGAATATCTGTTATATGCATATTTAAGAGCGGACGGCAATTTATTTCCTACGTTTTGAATTAAGTCGACACTGTGTAAATATCCGGTTAGCTTCAAAGATTGGAACGCAACGACCGCATTGCGTAATTTCGTCGCAAATTGTGCTATATTCACATTGCCCGCGTCAAGGTGAGGCAAACCTTTAATGCCGTTTGTAATTTTCCGCGCCACCACATTTTTATTACCGAAATTTAGTTCCAACGCACGCATCACCGCGTTCGCGTCCTGGCTCGTGGCTAACAGAGTGTGTACCGCGTCACGCGCTTCTCCTTCTAACGCAGTGAATAGTCTAGCCATGTTTTCGCGATCACTGTACGCGCCGAGCTCCGTTGTTAGACGGTACGATTCCTTAAAATGTATCCATTCCAACGGATCCCCTGAGAAGGTAGGTAGTTTCCCTGCCGAAGGTAGTCGGCTTACCAAGTGCACGTTCCCCTCTCCTATCGACGTCTCCCGCACCGATCTTAGGGTGTTCTCAATAGCTTGAGCGAGACGTGCGGCAGAGTCTACGATTTGCGGAGTTTGAATTATACCTTCCTGTATATCTTGCTGCGGAGTGCTGTGTGCCCTGGATTGCAGTTCGATTTCTTCGTCCGGAGTACCGCCGCCCTCTTCCATGACGATTCCCGTCCTGGACGGTGGGGTTTCAGAAGCGCCCATCGCTCCGGATGGTCCTGGTTGGTCGTCGTTAGGAAGCTCCCGTTCACGCCTCGGCTTTTCCATCGCTGCTGCTCGCGTCTGCTTCCTCCTTTGTGTCTCGGTCCTCGGTTCTTCAGAAGATAATTTTCTTTTTCTTCCCGCCATGGTCGTATCTTCTGTTACACGGGTGAAAATCTCTACCGGTCAGTAGTCCCGGGTTTCGGCACCAAAAATGTTTTCGCACAAACTTTATTCACACCCGTGACAATATTTCGCTACACGTCTATACGCTTGGGCGGCGGAAAGGAAAAAAAGACCCCCGCAAGGTTCGCTCCCCGACATTTATGTTTATTCCCCTACTCTTATCAACTACCTGAGATCCGTGGAAAATGGCTAGAGCCGCTTCTTAATATTGTTTACTTTAACCGCCGTCCCAGGTATTCGAATCTCTAGGCTCGTCCTTGCATGCCATCCACATGCCTAATGACTTTCGCTAGACGGTTATTGTACTTTAAGTGGTCAATCAAGCTAATTTTAATTAATTGTCTTTCCTGTTCTCGAATCTCGCGACTCTTTGTAGCCTGGCGGCCCCGGATCCACCTTACGGTTTCCCCGTGCTCGCTAGCAACCTTCATGAGAAATTCTCCAAATCGAGGTATTTTGCGGCCTAAGGTAGACACCTCGTATCTACCTTTACACGCTATTGGCTTGAATGCAACACACGCTGTCGCGTAGTCGCCAGTGTCTAACGAGATTCGAGTACACTACTTTGAACTATACACGATTTCGTATCAATAAACTAGCCATCGCCATCTTCCACTGATCCCTTACAGTATCTCATTCTTCCTGTTACGCTTTAAACTTCACATACATGAATCTACCGCTCGAGAAAAACAGAACGCATTTCTATCCATAACATATACATATATATATACATATATATACATATATATATACATATATATACATATATATACATATATATACATATATATACATATATATACATATATATACATATATACATATATATATATACATATATATATACATATATATACATATATACATATATATATATATATACATTTATGTGCAATTCTTCTTCTTCTTCTGCAAATTATTATTATATAGTCGTTTTGTGCGATTCGAAATGCGAGAGTCGATACACGGTCGAACGCGAGAAACAAATTGATGTACAAGATGTTCTTCACGTGTCTGTGATTGATTGTACGTGGTGCGCGTTGATATAATATATTTTTCCGTCACGAGCTTTCCTTACATTACGTACCTAATCGAGTCATTTTTGCGGACCTTCAAAAATTGCGGTCAGGTAATGCCGAAACACGGCGCGGCAACCAGCGATTCAGGTAGTTGTAAATGCACCGACTGATCGACCGCTATTAACGGGCAAGCATGGAAAAGCCAATATCCTTTGTACGACACACCGATAATAGTTTAGGTAAAATAAATGACATCTCGTGTCCTCTTCTACCGTGTTCTTTTTCTTTTCTACGTGAAAGTTGTAATTTTATGACAAACGCTATCGACCCTCATTTCAGAAACTCAAAAACTATTCAGCAAATCTATCGACCCAAAATATAATAAATAGTTCCCGCGATACCAGACACTTGTCGAAATAGTGGCTCGGATCTTTTTTTTTAACTTGAGTATGTTGCGGTCTTTAGTGACCTGTTAAGATATTCCAAAGGAAATTCGGTATCTTAAAAATTGTTGCTTTTACAAATCGATGAAAATGAGTTTTTAAGAGTGTACCGCATGCGAAGGGCACGCGCTTAGTATCGAAAGTATCAGTTAGTTTTTTGCCATTCCAAGGAAAATTGTTTGGTAGGATATTTTTCTGCGCGTCCATCGTCAACGTTTTTCGGGACAGCGAAGCATCTGAACGTTCAAAACCTTCGCTGTGTTTAGTTGAGTTTGACAAACTATTTCGTATAGTCGTAAATTGTTATTTTGTTTCTTATAACGTTTAAATTCCTTAACAACGTATTTCGCAACTACTATATTCCGCAACAAACTCCAAAAAGTTCTACTTTAACACTCGGTGACATAGCTTTTTAAATAATACAAAATATATATAGTGTCTATGTGCCTTCTTGCCAGCACCCGGAGACCAGAGCTGGAAGCGGTTGCTCGCTGAGCAATCTGTCCGAAACCTCCGGAAGGTTCAACCATAGGCATCCCCTGGGGTGTAGAGGGGAATGGAAAGATTTCGGGCGTCGGCAGCAAGCGACACGATTTCAGAGACACAGCGCTCTTAAGTGGCCTTCGGTCCTGTGTGCACGTGCTAAAACCCGGAGAGCCCCGGCCCGGTGCAGTGTGCCGAGACCTTAAGGCGACTCCCTTCGTGGGATCTCTCCTCGCGATTTCGCTGGCCACCCAAAACGTCCAGTGCACTGGTTATGAAAAGGACTGCCGATACACACGGGCCGAACAACAAGGAGGCGACTCAACCCTAGAACCCAATATCGTCCAGCGCGAATACAGGATATACCAGTTCCGGAAAACGGTAAGTCGACCAGTGATCCTTCCCTTAATCTTTCGTGAAGTGGTTTTTGATAATTTCGCGTAAGGACGATACGCTTCTTGCATCGTCCTCGAGTTAGTACGGGCCAAGGCGCGTCTCGCCTTGTGTTCGCCTCTCACGCTATTTGCCGGCGTTGTGAGACTGCGAGATATTTCGTCACGTAAAGCAAGTTTTCCTCGGAGGAGTCGCGTCGGAAGAGTGAGTGTAATTTTCGTGGTGTTAGAATTAACCGTCCATAGATCTCGGTCGCGTAAAATCGCGACGACGGGTATAGCGTGCTCGCGCGAGCGAGCGAGAGAAAAAAGAGGATTTCTTGGAGTTGCGATCTCGGAGCGTCCGCGATTTAAACAATACAATTTTAAGTAGAATCAATCGTACCTGTTGGAAAGTATCGATGTGCGTCCTCCCTAGTGCCGCCCTCAAGGGGCACATAGTGAAAGCGGTGTCGTACGATCCGAGCGATTCGCTCTCTTGTCTCCGGGATCTCATCGAGCACGCATCGATCGCGCATCACCTCGTGCAAAACCGTGATCTCGTAGAGTATACATTGAGCGCGCATCACCTCGTGTCGATAATTGCGAACAATTTCTAACAGGTTATGTGCCCAGTTTACGTAAGAACGAAAAATGTAATAAGTAGATAATTCACGCGAAAACCTAACCTATAGAATGAAAACGTGGTCATCGTCGAAGAAGAAAAATGGCAACACTACACGGCGCGCAAAATATCGATAAACTAAACGTGTACTCGTCTGTAACGAGCTGTGGCCACATGCAAGCGGCGAAGAAGTCAAGACGGAGGAAAACCGTATCGTGTGGGACAAAAAAGACCAAAAAGCGCTCGCAATGATAATGCTGAGCGTAACACGTGGTCAGCTGAACCACATAAAACGAGCGGAAACCGCCCATGCTGCTTGGACAGATCTCGAGCGAATTTACGAATCCAAAGGACCCGTACGCAAAATGACGTTGTACAAACAATTGTACAGGATGAAAAAGGATCCGGAAACATCGATGGCCACATACATCAACGACTTCACGAGCAAAACTGAACAACTGGCGGAAGCAGGTATAAATATTCTAGAGGATCTGCAATCAAAAATGCCGCTCGGATCGCTACCCGAAGATTTCGAAAATTTTACGGTGGCAATCGAATCTCGCGACGAGATACCAAGTATAAGCAGTCTAAAAACAAAGCTCCCCGAAGAAGATACCGGACAAACGGAAAGAGACGGCTAGTTCAAGAAGAAAGGCGACATGTTTGTGGCGCTGATTGTTATGTATGAAAGAAACCCGAATAAAAAAAAACAGAAGAGGCTATGACAGCCGTCGCGTGCGAAGTGATAGTAAAAAAATCTAACATTTGGTGCCTAGACAGTGCGACTACGAAACACATGTCGAACGAGAAACGAACATTTAAACCAACAATAGCTCAAGTAAAAACGGCGTCACTTTCTGGCTACCAGCTAAAGTCAGCCGATAAACACGGCGATCCGTTGATAACCGTGCAAAACGTTCAAATCAAACTCGCGTCGCGAAGGTATAGAGAGACAAGTAGAACAACATACATACGTACGCTGAACAGAGACAGGCGAATAAACGAGAGACAGCGCCGCGTAATGGGTCAGCTGACACTCGCGCGACGCTTCGCTCGCGCCGGCCTGTTCGCTCGCACTTGCAATTGAGGCGTGCTCGCGAACACTCGCTTACGAGTCTTCGCAGCTGTCATTGTTCCCCAGTCGCGCTGTTGGACACTTGTAACAAGTTTTTGACGGCGACGCTATTGGCAACGACTATGCGAAAGGAACTGGTCTCGTGCTCGAGATCGTTTCACTTACTTGGAGAACCGACAAGCCCTAGCAAGATTTATTACACTCTGGGAATTCCGAGTATTAATAAATAATCTGTCACGCGTTCTTCAGTCGCGCTGTTGGGGGCTTGCTACAAGTCTTTGACGGCGACGCTATTGGCAACAACTGTACGAACGGAACTGGTGTCGCGCTCGAGATCGTTCCACCCGTGGTAAGAGAGTTGACAATAAAAGCGACAAGCGTTAATCGAGCTCTGGACTTTCCGAGCTTCGAACAAATAAAGTGCACGGTTGCGATAGCTGCTTAGACCCATCTAACGTGGCTATTGTTTCACCGCACGACAAGTGTATTTCGGCGTGGTTGACGCGATATTCGTGTTCGTTCCCCGAATTCACTTCCCGCCGGGAATCGTGTTTCGGATTCCGTACGGCCACCCGTGTAACACGGAGGACACTCTTTTCGAGTCCTGTATCTGCAATACGCCCGGGCATACGCATTGGCGTCTCCGCGCGGCAGAGATCGGAGACTCGAATTGTGACGGTCAGAAATCGCATATTATTCGGTGTCGGAATTGACCGGTTCAGCCACAGGTCCTGACTTGTAAGTCCTGGCTTCGCCCCCCTCCTCTAAGTGAGAGAGCGCGACAAAGATATCGGCAGGCTTGACCCGTTCAATCAATATAGTCGCTCCTTCCGTATACGCCGTCGTTATTACGTCTGAGCTAAGATTACGAGCAGGAATATTGACTGGTTGAACACGCTTACAATATACGCCGCTTCTATTGTGCGCAGATAGTTGATTTTGTGCGTGTAAGTGGTGAGTTGGACCACGTCTTCCACCGAGATTCCTATAGCCGCGTGACGTATTGAGTCACGCACGAGCTTTGAATCAAGGTTGTTGAAGCACGGGTGAATTTGGCTGGATTATCGAACTTGGAGCCTTACAACCTCCTTGTAAGATTAACCGCTACCCCTACGCTGACGCCCACGTAGTAGAATCGGTTTGACCGTGACTACGACCGTGCGAGCGGACGGATTCTCGATTATCGAGATACGTCGAACCAATATACAGTCCACTAACTCTGCGTTTTGAGCAGATTGGCTGTATTCCCCTTCCTTCGATAGCGGTTATCGCAGTCAGGAACGTACGGGAAACAGCGTCTCGAACGGATACGTATCGTATTGAATAGGTGGTTTCACATCTGCGTTCGATTCTTTAATTTACAGACGCCAACGTCGCTAGGCGACCGAGGACTACCCGGAGGACCGAGGAGGAGTCGCGACCCACCAGCCTCCACGGGGATATATTTTGATAATCAATAAACGGCCCACCACTAGGTGGGTCACTATCAATATAACCTCGCTGTACAAAAAATTTACTTTCCCTCACACTCCTATCTCCTCATATTCGAGCCACCGTTGAAAAGTTGTTGGAGTGTATTATACAGTTCACCTTTTTAACATAGTTGAAAGAGAAACAGGGCACGAAATAAATCGCTTAAGAATGGACAACGCGAAGGAATATACGTCAAAAGAGTTTAATAGTTTTCTCGAAAGCGAGGGCATCGCGAAACAACTTTCGATCGAATACACACCTTAGCAAAACGGCGTTGCTGAGTGCGCGAATCGAAGTCTAGTGGAAATGGCGCGGTGTATTATAATACAAGCGGAACTGCCAAAATCACTGTGGGCAGAGGTGATAAATAAGGCTACATTTTTACGAAACAGGTGTCCATCCAAGTCGGTAACAGATAAAACACCATACGAAGCGTGGCGCGGTGAAAAACCGTATATATTATTCTTACGAATAATAGGCAGTAAAGTAATCGCATTAAACAAAAGGGATAACCGGTCAAAATTTAACCCCAAGGGCGAAAAATATATTCTCGTAGGATACTCTCAAGAATCTAAAGCGTATCGCCTGTGGCGTTCAGGCACGAAGACAGTAATAAAAGCAAGAGACGTGAAATTCTTTGAACAAATCGAGGAAGAAAAAACGATCGCGTCACATCAGGGCTTTGAAGACCTGTTCGAAAATCAAACGGAAGAAACCGAAATACAAGAGGACGAAGAAGAAGCGAAACAGGAAGAAGGATCAAACCGTGAAAATACCGCCAAACGTGGCCGCGGAAGGCTGAAATACGACAGAAGAGGAAACGTCGGCCGACCGAAGAAAATATATAACACTCGAGGCACGGCAGAAGCGGACACGTCACAGCAAGATGATCCAGCAACGATCAATGAAGCAATGGAACGTCACGATGCCGACTTATGATTAAAAGCGATGGAAAAAGAAATAAAAACACTGAACAAAAGTGAAACGTGGTCGTTGGTGTCCTGACCACGAAACAAAAAGGTGCTGACGAGTAAATGGGTATTCAAAACCAAAAGAAATTCGGAAGGGCACGTCCAAAAGCACAAAGCAAGACTAGTAGTCCGTGGTTACATCCAAGAAGTTGGAATCGATTATCAAGAAGTATACGCACCGGTTTCACGTTACGAAACTATACGAACACTACTCGCGGCAGCAGTCGAAGAAGAAATGCATGTGCATCATTTGGACGCCGTATCGGCATACATGCAGGGAGACCTACACGAGGAAGTGTCCATGGAATAGCCAGAAGCCTTCGTAGAAGACGACCCTAAAAAGGTGTGCAAATTGCACAAATCACTATACGGACTAAAACAGTCTGGACGTGAGTGGTAGAAGAGATTCGACGGATTCGTAACCCGTCAAGGCGGCATTCGAAATGAAGCTGACCCATGCCTATATGTGTTCGGAAAGAACAAAGAACGAGTCGTAATGGCACTATATGCGGACGACATTGTACTAGCTTCAAAGAAACTAAACGAAATGGGAAACGTAAAACGAAAATTAATGACGGAATTCGAGATCAAGGACCCAATAACGGATATTTTGGGAATTCACGTGGAAAGAGAGGGCGAAACCAGTTGTCACAAGAAAGATATGTAAACGATCTACTGGAAAAATTCGATATGAAATCAGCAAAAACCGTAACCACGTCAATCGAATCAAGTACGAAAGTCACGGAGGATCTAAACCTGACAAATGACGAAGAAAGGGAACGAATGAAGTATCGCCCGTACCAACAACTTTTAGGAAGTTTGATTTATCTAGCAAACGCTACGAGACCGGACATTGTGTTTGCAGCTAATAAATTAAGCAGGTTCTGGTCCGATCCTGGAGAAGGACATTGGATTCTGGCAAAACGGGTAAAGGTCGGGTTATACACAGCCGTCCGATATTGGACACGTTTTTGGAGTGTTTATACATTTTCATCCGAACTTTGAGGTAACTTGAGAAGCGTTCGAGATGCTCGAATAAAGGCCAAGTGCCGAAGATCATGTCATTTGCTAGCCTAACCCCAGGGGTTCCGAAAACCTTTTACTCCTCTCTACCTCAGGAGATGCCTATGCTAGAGTCGGACGACTGGCCGGAAAATAATTTCCTCGAGGATATGCTGTCCGATCGCTAGCGGCACGAAGGCAGAATATATAACGTTTATATAGAAAACTATTAACTGGAACTTTTCAGAGTTCATCATGCTAATAGGCGGGGAATACGTTGCTAAGGAATTTAAACGTTATAACAAAAAAAAAATAACAATTTCTTACTGTGGTAACGAAAAGAAAAAGAATATCATCTGACAAATTGTACTAAACAACTCCACTGGAGGTTCAGAACGTTCTGGTTCGTTCAGTACGTTGCCGTCCTAAAAAATGTTGTCGGTGGACGCACAGAAAAATATAATAATAATATTGTTTACTAGTAATAAGAGGTATTAATGATACTTATTGAATAGTTGCGTGATCTACATATTTAGTATTACAATAATAAATTACATCATTTCACCACAATTAACATGTGTCCCGAGGGTTATATAATAGTAAGAATTTAAAAATTTCTTAAAATATATATTTATTTATTGTTCGGGATCCCGGGACTATTGTAGGATTGGTAGTGGACTGTATGGAAAAGTTGTTAATGGATCGGGTGTGAACACAGAAGGGAGTCCGAAAATGGGAAATCGTGTAAAGGTCGAGTTATACAGAGCTGTCCGATGTCGGACGCATTTTTGGAGTGTTTATACACTGCTTTCAGATCTTTTAGGCAACTTGAGAAGCGTTCGAGATGCTCGAACAAAGGCCAAGTGCCGAAGATTGTGTCATTTGCTACCCTAACCCCAGGGGTGCCGAGAACCTTTTACTCCCCTCTATACCTCAGGAGATGCCTATGCTAGTGTCGGACGGCTGGCCAGAAAGTATCCCTCTCGAGCAAATGCTGTCCGATCGCTGACGGCACGAAGGCAGAATATATAACATTTTATTTAAAAATCTATCAACTAGAACTTTTCAGAGTTCAACGTGCTAATAGGTGGGGAATACATTACTAGGGAATTTCAACATTATACAAAAAGAATAACAATTTATTACTATGGCAACGAAAAAAAAAATATCATTTGATAAACTGTACTAAACAATCCCCGTGGAGGTTCAGAACGTTCTGGTTCGTTCAGTACGATGCCGTCCTAAAAAACCATGTCGGTGGACGCGCAGGAAAATATAAAAATAATATTGTTTACTAGTAATAAGAGGTATTAATATGTATATACTTATTGAATAGTTACGTGATCTACATATTTAGTATCACAATAATAAATTACATCATTTCAACATAATTAACATGTGCTCCAAGGGTTATTATACAGGGTGTTCGATGGGGTTAATATCAGGAGATTGTGATAGAGTTTCTATATGTGCATATAGATACAATGTCGCGTGCAATCGCGTAGCACTGGGTGGTAACGGTTTATAATATCTTAACCCACTGCTGTTTCCCTATCGGTCGTGACATTGTATCGATGCGAACCTGAGGAGAAGGTTCTCTGTGTGGAGTACGAATGCGCGGCTGATTGGGTCAGAGCGGAGGAGGCAGGCCTGGTTTCACACGCATTTTGGGCTATTATCGTGATATTGGCTACAGCGGCCACGCATACTATGCAGCGTGCATCGTTGAAGTCAAAACATTGGGTCTATGGGCGCGCGGGTGCGCCAGGGACAGGCAGGCCCAGCGATAGGCTCGATTTGTTTATGTGCCGTTCCCGGGGCTGTTCTCTGTGGACAGGTTTATTACAGGTCATTACTATTGAGCTGGAAGTCGGCATTTTCTCAGACAACACGTGTTTGCTGTAAAGTAATTTGCAGGCCCCGACTTCTCTGGCGACAAAGAAATGTAAAAATGCTGCACATGTATATCCGAGAAATCTAAAAAACGTTCAGAACCTCCGCTGTACTTAGTTGAGTTGTTTGACGAATTGCTTCACCGTACAGATTGTCAGATATTCTTTTTTTCGTTACCATAATAATAAATGGTTCTAAAGTTTAAATTCTTTAACAACGTATTCCCCACCTATTATTTAATTGCTTTGCGAATAAATACAGCATGTTATATTCTGCCGTGTGAAATTTGTGTATGATGTGTACAGTCGCAAAGTATCGTAGTCGGCAAAATCACACCATTGGTTTCGCTAAAATTAACATTTTATTATTTTCCGGTGTATCTGAAATAATTTTTCATATCATATACATATTAAAAGTTGGAAGGAAAGTTCTGTCGCATTTTAAATAAGCATGTAATTTTGCTTGTACATCGAAAAGACATGTTGCTAATTAGTCATTGGGACACGGGAATTAACAGGTTACCTGAAAGATGACAACAAGTTGTTACAAATAATGGAAAAAACGGAATTTCAAAGAGGAAAAATCGAAGAATACGATCAAATTTTAAAAAATTTTTTCACACTTGAACCGATGGAAAAATTTTCAGAACAACGATATCTCTAATATATTTTCTAATAATTATTTTAAATCATATAAGAAAAATTCACCAAGTGGCAAAGGACTGCTACCAATAGTTTACCTAAAGGAGTTGTGGAGCCCATAGAAACCTTTTTTTGCCACGCACAGTAGGGAGCCGTCACCCGCTCGAGATATATGGTCTTCCAGACTCGAAGAAGAAGAATCGTTGAGAAGTCGGACGCCGATTTCCGTTTGCGAACACTCTCATTTAAACCTGGGTTACAATATTCTGTCTGATCCGAACTTCGGACATGTATAACCCGACCTTAATATGGTACCTGAAAGGAACGGCAAAATACGCCATTAAGTACAAGAAGAACAATAAGGAATTAATTGCATACACGGATTCCGATTGGGGAGGCGACGTAGAAGACAGGAAATCTTGCCAAAAACGCGGTGTTCTATAAGAGAAGCAAACACATAGATATTTACTACCATTTCACACTAGAATTGTTAGATAGAAACTAAATAAAAATCGCCTATGTAGATACCGATTCGATGCTAGCAGACAAATTTACGAAATAAGAATAAGGCTTAGCGTAAGAATTGCATAGCGTTACGTCGGTTCTATTGCGATAGTTGTATGTGAGCTTCGTACGGTTCAGACTCACATGGATAGGGAGGGTGTTGGAATGTACCAATGTGCGTTCTCCCTAGTGCCGCCCTCGTGGGGCACATAGCAAAAGCGGTGTAGCGCGATCCGAGCGATTCGCTCTCTTATCTCCGGGATCTCATCGAGCACGCATCAATCGCGCATCACCTTGTGTAGAACCGTAATCTCGAAGAGTATACATCGAACGCGCATCACCTCGTGTCTATAATTGCGAACAATTTCTAGCAGTACCCTACAATAAATTAATTATTTAATAATGTAAAATAAATAAAAGGATCAAAGAAAGAGACACATTACGAAATAGAAATGCTCAGATTATATTAAATGTTGAATAAATCTCTCATGCTTCTCCCCGCCATGGGTAGTAACACAAATAGAATTAATATGGAGAGACTACCATTGATAAAGAGTGGCAACCGGGGACTACACATTTTGGAAATATAAATGAAAGGAACTGTGAATACAGTATTTTATCGATAATCGTCCAAACCACGGGTTCAGCAGGGGACAATTACGTGTCCGGGATGTTATTCTTTGACTTTTGCCGAACGTAGAATTGAACATTGAAGCTCGAGGGCCTCGGTCGCCGAAGAGTAACACAATACGAATCGGGTATATCGGTGTGAGGCCACTACTAATCCAACAACGAAACTTCTTTATTTTTCAATATATTTTTATCGAAGTTTCACAAACATACTTGTGGCATTTTTCTGATGAAAATGATACGGACTATGATGTAATTCCGGTGACATTTACTCGTGTAATGAACGACGAAAGTTTCAGACGCAAAGAAGGACAGCGTGTGGAAAAGAAAGAGACGCGAAGGATTAAGCCTTCGAGTTCGACTTCTCGATTTTCGCCGCGTCGCGTGTCGCACAATAGTCCCAATCGAAGAATTAGCTGTTCACAACCATTTTAGTATTATTTAAAGACTTAAAGACCGCATTATATAGGTCGTTGTATTCATCTCGACATCGGCAATAATATTATTAAGTAAAAAATAGGCTGAATTTTCTTTTGGAGGACTAGATGTTTTTAACTTTTTTGAACTCTTTTTTAACTCTTTTTTATGTAAAGCTGTAGATATCGATGAAAAGATTACGAAAATCTAAGTATTATTGTTAGGAATTCACTGGTTTATAAGTTATACGCGTGTAAACATGAGCAATTTTAAGCGTTTTTAACAGGTTAGAGCGTCGTCATATTGGATATTCGTTGGGCGATAGAGATAGGGCTGCTGAGCGCATGCGCTGGATAGATGGTGGGTGTTCAGTGCATCGGCTAAGTAGTACTGAGCGTATGCGCTAGATGGCGATTCAGTGGTTTAGAAGTTCTACGTGTGTAAACATAATCAAAGTTCAAGTGTTTTTCACAAATTAAAGTATCGTCACATTAGTACATTCGCTGGGTGATAAGATTCCTAAAAGAAGGTATAGTCCAAGTTGGTTTGGGGTTAGGTCGTCTGATCATGCGGCATCAAGATGGCTACTGTCGTTTAAAAATCCGGTAGGACAGACGGCTTGATGGATAGAAAGACTGTAGCAGAATGATTTTGACATCAGGCATCGTGAAGGAAGAGATGCCTTCTTTAGCGCACAGACGATTGCGCACATCGGTATGGCACACAGTTCTTTTGGACACAGTATTATTGAACACACGGCTCTTTTGGACACGGTAATATTGGACACACGGCTCTTTTGCACACGATAATTTTGGACACATGGTTGAGACACAATATGAATTGCGCACATGTAGAATTGGGCATATGGTGGATTGCGCACAGAAAGAATTCAAGCTGTCGTTTATCATCATGAATTGTGCTGTGTGATCAGTTTATGGTTATATAAACTGTTTCTACAAAATTGTTCAACTCGCTGCACCATCGAAAGAGCACTGGCTACTTTCAAGTTTGAATAAACCCTTTGATTTTGACTGAGCCCTTTGTTTTGACACATATCTCTGGAAAGGTTGAGGGTTGTAAACAGAATTGTCTCTGCACCAAACAATGCATAAAATGCGCAATAACATATGGCTCTTATTTGATATTTTGATAAAGTCTGATTGCTATATTTTTTTCATTTTGCACTAAACCTACCTACCATTAAAGCTAACTAGTATGTGTTGCCATATAAAAATGGCACAATTAAATTTATTTAGATTTTGTGCGATTTTTATTATAATGTATACTTTAATAAAGCAGCATGTATAATCATTTCCAGTGAAAGTATCTTGATAACTTCAGTAATTGTACAATAAACAATCTTAAACGGGTCATATGACCCACAGTGATAGTAATAATTTATCCGAAAAGTGCTTCCCAATAGACGTCAGAATTAATACTTGTTTGTTGCCTTGTTTTGTGCAGACAAATATGATACCGACACTTACTGTTTCAAAATAATTTTATAATTTTTAATCAATCATCTGGTTTTAAAATTGTGAAAAATCGGTAATATATATTGCCGATCGTATTCGGTGTATCGAGTTGACCCAGCGTTACCTGGGAACATCGCGGGGGGTTTACCGCCAGGGGGAACGCGTGGCGACAGAAGACTAAACAGTTGCTTCGGAGATCTCTCAACGAAATGTACTAAAGATATTGTTGTTCTATTTCATTTTACAATAAAAGGCCGTAAGGTGAAATTACTGTGTCTAAATAAACCCAACAAAAATAAGTTTTAAGTTTTTGGAAATGATTAAACCATGGAAGACAATAAAATAAATTTCGAACATTTAATGCTTTTTCATTATCGTGATAAAAATAACTTACAGACACCAAGGATGATTTATACTAGTCCGTCTGAAACTCGCACGATCCCGGACGGTGTGAGGGCCAGTTTTCCCTATGTGTTCTTTCCGCTCTGAAGTGAATGGCGGCACAATGTCAGAAAGACATTATCAATCTCGTATTTCGCCGTATTTTTGTTTAATTCAATTGATTTTTAGTAACATACTTCACGCAAAAAGAATCTTCTTGATACATCTATTGAATCGGTGCAAATATTATTGAAATATAAAAACTCCTTTTTATTACTACGGATTAATTGATTTTAATATTCATATAGAAAATCGCTTCATCGTGAATGATTATGAAGACACATATTTTACTGTGCTAGTTTATATGATGGAACAGTCGAAAGTTAATTTCACATTAATAATAATCATTTTTTTGTATTTGTATATTACGCTTTACAATTTGTGCAGTTGGACATTTGGTAAAATTTTCTATTCTTTTGGTAGTACTGTTATACCGCGGCTTTACAGTTGAGGAAATGGTCCGGGATCCGGATACAGTGGCTCAGGAAATCTTGAACAAAATTTGGGTCTCTGGTGTAGACACGTATATTTACTTTACAGTTTAACGTCGCAGGACGACCAGACACGAAAGAACTCCGACAAAAGGGGACCCAGTCGTTTTACAGTCAGCTGTCGATAAAGGCGGGGTAATGAACTTGGACTCATTCATTTCGGGTAATGAAAGGTCGATGGGGAAATCATACAACATGCAAGGTTTGACGCAACAGTTGCAAAACTGTTTTCTTCTTACGAAGAAAAATCTCAAGACAGTCGCGGCTTAAGTGGGAATAGAATTACCGATGTACCCCCGCTCCGGGCGACCTTGACTGTCTTAGATGTTGTGACAGCAAGTGTTTCTCTGATGCCCGTCTGGCGCAAGTTGGATTCGACGGCTAATGATGAGTTGGTCGGAATTTCTAGCGGAATTGCGGGGTCACGCTTTCCTAGTTTTGCGCTGTTTAATGCTATGTGTATTTTTTCTAAAGCTTCGTTATAATCTGACAAATAGTTTGAGATAGAAATTACGGATTCCAATTGATTCTCAAGCTCAATTATGTTTTTTTAATACACTCTGTTGTCGCTCTATCATCGTTTTTACGTTTTCCGACAATTCGTTTAGGTTAACAATCAATCCTTCGGCAATTGTCGTTTCGTTATTAACGAGGTTGGTTAGTCTTTTGTTATCTGCATAAAGTTTATCAATTTCCTGGTTTGTAACCGTTCGACCGACGTTCTGGTCGCCAGTCGGTTTTGAAAGCAAATATTTAAGTTGATCGCGGATGCTGCGTATCGAACGGATTAATCTGTAGATTCCACGGAAATGATTTGGAAACGAAATCTCTGAGACTCGAAAGGGTTAATGTATGGGGCCGGTTACTACCCCTCGTGTTCTTCGCGAACGGCAGTCGCGAAGGTGGTTCGTGCCTCCAGGCACTGGAAAGCGGAGGTGGTTTGGGCAGACTCAATAATCGAATAGCAATGAACTGGTAGACACGAGATTTATTTACCTGCTGTCGATTACAGTCTCGTGTATCGCACCGCGTACGCAATACGCACTCTTAGATATCACAAGTTTACGGTGGCCATCAACAACGACGAGGCTTCGCGAGTGGTCACGAGCAACCAACGGAGCTATCTCGGAACGGACGCGTACTGTCTTGCGCTGCAAGACCGCTGGATGACCTAAGCGTTCGCACAATGAAATTATCCGGATGCTTTACGGACCGTACTATCCGTTAAATAATATAAATGTCGAGATCGACAGAAAATATAAACAGCGTCGCATCTATACGTGACGACGTATTTGCCCTATATTCGAGCTACGATCGACGCTTGGAATGATTAGAAAAACGTTTGTCGCCGCGATGTAAACACGCGGATTACAACGACGCTTGGAACGCGCGAGTACGACGAACGAGCTCCTTGTTCGCTAACAAGGAACGACTCTACGCTGGTGTGGCCTTGGAATCTTATTTGCGACACTATGTTGATTTGTGGATGAGTCTGTATCTGATATTCCTATATTCATGACGAGCCGCGCGCGATGCTCTTATCGAGTCGATACGCGGACGAACGATTGAGGACCGGTAGCATCACTCCCGCAATCGGCTGAGTTTCAGAGGGTTGCGAGAATGGCGACCTGTACTAGACCCCGACTGACCCGCGACACCTAAGAGTTCAGACCGCAGCATCGAGGTGGACTTGGAAAGATCTCCGGTGTTCGGTAGGCCAACCTTGATCGTACTAAATCCGATCGTTTTACATACGGCGCGCCAACAGCAGTAACAGAAATTGGCCCAGCCGAATTACTCCGGGTGAGAACAACCGCTGACTGCTGTCAGATGCTCACACGCTCGTCGAGAAACATCTTTGGGTCAGGCAGTGCGTAGCCCTGGTCCTCGCCTCCGATATCCCAACGAGAATGTGAGTTATAATGGATCAAGGATTTCGATCACTTTCGACGCGACGACCAACGACGTAGGAACAGCCGAACGTCCCAGCCGGTAAACCGGGTGGCAACGACTTCTGTCTACTCGTCAGAACCTCGCAAACACGCACAGAAACATCTTCGGATCAGGCAGAGCTTAGCCCGGGTCTTCACCTCCGATATCTGCACGAGGATGCGAGTTTATACGGACTAAATGCAAAACGACGATTTTGAATTTATGTTACGTAACGGCTCGATGCTTACCTCTTCAGATAATATTGACCTCAAAATAGAAATATGACGCGTAATATTTACAACGGCTCGGTAGGCGTGATAGGAAATAAATGTTCTACTTTGAATTCTGATTACCTGTTAGACTCTCAATTGAAATGATATTATAATTCCGCGGAACACGTTTCGTGAGCGGACGTACGGTAGATTCAGTTTTACTTTCTCAAAATTTTATTATTTATCTACGTGACTCTACGTGGAACAGCCAGAAAACGGTCTCGAGCTCCGATTCAAGCTGTGCCACAGTGCGGTTTGCACTATCAACTCCTCGGTTTGAGGCGCGTAGTTCGCGAAGATATCTTGGACGGTTTGCCAAGAATATCTCAGGACGGTTTGCCTGTTCTAACGAATCTACCGTGTTTCGCCACCGGACCGCTCGCGAGACGTGTCGACTCGACCGATTCCAAACGTAGAGTGTCGGATCGCGCTCCTGCATCGACCTCCTTCGATCGCACGAGAGGGGATCGATGCGCGCGCATCTTAGCCGCGTGGGGGAATACGTGCTCTCTCACTTAGAACAGGATAGCCTGTGCGCGTCTACGCTATGGTGGGGCGCAGCGGTACGCAGCGGGTCTGCTGTATAGATATCTATATATACCCATACATATATATATATGTATATATATATATATATATATATATATATATATATCTATATATACGTATGTACATCTACACGCGATCGATATCCGCGAATATCGATTGCTCGATGCGCCGCCGAATCTTTATATGTAACGATACGGTTACAGGTTGTAATATTCTGCATCCTTTTAACTGAGTGTACCGAAAAGTTGCCAAATCACCATTTGGGTTAAACCATCCTCGTTTAAAACGACTTTTAGCATGATTCGTTAGTCGTACACTATTGTGAATAGATTTACGCTTGGTCCTTGGTCTAAGAAAACGATTGGTAATCGTTTCGCTGCGATTGGAACTCTTTATTAACTTACCGAGTAGTACTTCGGTGTTGTAAAGAAAAGTCAAACCGTACCAGATTTATGTTGTCCAAGATTGGTGATATAAACGTGTCGTTCCAAGCGCATCGAAGAAAAGGTTTGGTTGTGTCCATAACGGGTTATATTTATTGGCTCCCCTCCTGCGAATCTGAAGGTGGTGTACCTAAAACGGATGACGTATTAGCGTATTTTAAACGATTAAGATGGACTAATTGTTCCTTTTTGTTCATCGATATTAGTTCATTTACTTCGCCAACAAATTGTACGACTTGAAAAGGGCCCAAAAATGGTTTCGTCAACTCTTGGAGTTTGTCTACTCTTTGATTCTTAACCCAGACCCAATCGCCTGGTTCGAGCGTTAATGGTCTATTTAACTTGTCTAGCTTGCACTTAACTCTAAATTTCTTATTAACGAGATTAGCATATGCTTTTTTACTGGTTCTGTTAACTAATGCTTTAATCGCCTCTACTAAATCGGAGTAGGTAACGTTTTCATCTCCGTCTGTAATCCTGCATACGTCCGGGGGGTCTCGCCCGAAAGCTAGTGTGTATAGCTTTTCTCCCATTGATGAGTGAACGGTTGTGTTATATGAGTAAACTGCTGGTTGAAGCCTGAACCTCCATGGTGTCGATTCTTCAATACTCTCTAACTAAGGAAATTTTTCAAAACTTTGTGTGCCCTTCCCAACCGTTCTATTCCGGATGGAAGGCAGTTGTGTGTCTTAAATTAAACCCTAAGAGATTACTAAGTTCTTTAAATAGATTACTCGTGAAATTTGTTCCCCGATCTGCCAAGATTGCTACAGGGGTGCCGCATCGTAAAATCAAGGTATTTAAAAATGTTGTGGCTATAGTTTTCGCGGATTGATCTTTAATTGGAATGGCTTCTAAGTATTTCGATAATTGGCCTTGCATGTTAAAGTCATATTTAAGACATATTTATAACCGTTAACGTCTTCTGTCAAAGGTCCGACTATATTCATTGCCACTTTGTCGGTAAAAGTCATCGGCGTGTCTATTTTAACTTCCTGGTAATCCAAGCAACCATTAATATACTCGCTAACATCTTTATGTAAACCTGTCCGCGTATAATGTTCTCTAATCCGGAAAATCGTTTTTCTATTGTCTGTATGCCCGCCAATGAGCATATCGTGAGCACGTCTGATGACCTCTCTTTTCTGGTGACCTAAGGTCTTTTATGAATAAGCTAATGGGAAGATTAGGATCAGTTAATATCCCAAATATTAGCTTCTGCAGTCTAGTTTCCGGTATGCAAGCTAAAGAAATTAAATACGAGTAGTTAATCGTAAACTTTTCTACCTTCTTTGATAGTATTAATTCTCTAATTGTTTCAGAAATTTCTTTTAAACTTCATAGTTATATTCGGGGTACTCGAAAGTTAAATACTTGTCTTCTATTTTGAACCCCTTTCTTTCGCCACATGTAAAATTTATAAACAATTCGAGATCATTTAACTCTTCACTATAGATTACATTCTTTCTTAGCCTCGGTCTCTCTTTTCGCAGTACTCGGACTGGGTTTCGCTCAGCGCATCTGCATTCGTGTTTAGTTTACCTTTATTGTTGATTCTTTCATAATCGTACTTCATTAGTATTACTCTCCATCGTTCTTGCATTGCTGTAGGATTTCTGCTTTTGTCGATATATGGTATGGGTTTGCGGTCAGTGAAAATCTTGAAGTGCCGTCCGTATAAGTATGGTCTGAAATGTTTTAAGCTCCACACTATCGCTAGTGTTTCCTTGTCTTTCGTGGAATATTTCTTCTCGGCGACGTTCAAGTTTCTGCTTGCGTAGCCTCTCGGTCGTTCGCTGCCGTCGTCACTCTTTTGAGCAAGCACTGACCCTCTACCAGTATCGCTTGCGTCAAACATCACAATGAATTCCTTGTTAAAGTCAGGGTATACAAGGACGATGTCACCCGTGAGTTCACGTTTTAACGTATCAAATGACTTCTGTTGAGCTTCTGATCATACAAATACAGTGTTCTTTCGCAACAATTGGGTCAGCGGTTTCGCTTTTTGTGTGAAGTCTTTTAGGAAGCGTTTACAATAATTCGCTAATCCTAGAAACTCTCTTACGTTCCTTATGTTCCGTGGTCTAGGAAATTCTAATACATCGCGAATCTTGTCTGAATTTGGGTTCACACCCTCAGGGGTGAGCCTTAACCATTTTGCTTCAAGCGCCGCTTGTAGGCGGCATTCAAAAGATGACCTGTGGGTACGAGCACCGACTATAGTCGGCACGCAAGGACCTGTGTATACGAGAGCCGACGTGCAATGTGCACACTTTTCGGCGTGGTGCCCCGTTCAGGGGCATTATTGCGGCGAAGCGGACTGCCGTAGCGAAAGGGTTAATTCTGATCATAAATATTCACATTTATCTAGCTGCAAGCGAAGACCGACTTCCCGCAGGCATTGGAATAATATCCGTAATCGATCTCGATGCTCTTCCTTCGTCTTTCCTCAGACAATAATGTTATCCAGACAAAGTAGACAAATCTTTCCTCGCAGTCCTTTTAACGCGTTGTTCATCACTCTCTGGAAAGTGGCCGGGGCATTCTTTAGGCCGAACTGCATGCGATTATACTCGTAATGGCCATCTTCCATGGAGAACGCTGTTTCCTTCTTACTTTCTCGTGAAACTTGGACCGTGTACGAATGACTTCAAATGGACAAGAGGTCCGTTATTTTTATTTCGACGGGCGCTTCTTCGAAATGTATTATTAAAAAAACGAAAAAAATCTGACAAATTGCACTATATTGTTAATATAAATCAAAATTTGGAATTTTTTAGGTGTTCTTTTACATATTGTGTAAAATTTAAAAAAAAATATTATCGCGAGAAATATTTTTAAATGTCAATCAAATTGCCTTCCCTGAAGATATAAAAGATAAAAAGTGCCAGTGCAGTAAACAAGCATTTATAATGTGTTCATGGTATCAAGATTTTTTATGTTCTGATTGCATGTACGGTGCATATCATCCCGGGTTTAACTGCGTAATGGAGAACTCTTTTTTTCAAGTTTTTTTATACAATCTTATAGATTTCGACGAGAAAACACCGAAAATGAAAATCTTAATGCGCGGAATTCATTAGTTAAAAAGTTATACGCATATAAAGTTGAACACTTTTAAGCCTTTTTGGCAGGTTACAGCGCCGCCATATTGATATATTTGCTAGGTAATACACACAAAATAGGCTAAATACTTCCGAAGAAATCCATTAGATTAGATAGCAGCACAAACACGTACGTAATACATAATAACACATTTACTAAATCAAAGTGCGCAACATTATACCATGGTCGGGCCGGCCTTCTCCGCTCCCACGATGACTTAACCCCAAATCATATTGGACTGCACCTTCTTTTTGAAATCCTGTATGTGATTCTGTACATTTTAATTACTGGACACCGAAAACGACCGATTCCATGATTAGTTATAAATTTTTATTTCGCACCGATGAGTACGACATTTTTTAAGTTTCCGCAACAATCCACAATCCTGAGCCCAAGCATGTCTCTAAAGTTAAAATTTCTAATACTTGAACTAGCCATTTCAAAATCAACAATAAACTTATTAATAATTAATTTGTGAATAACACTTGAAATTGCTTATGTTCACAAAGTATGTGTAACCACTGAATTGCTATCTAGCGCAATACGCTCAGTACTATTTAGACGATCCCGCAAATGTACCATACTATCTAACACATGCGCTGAACACTCACGATCTATCCAGCGCATGCGCCGAACAGACCTACCTACCTCTATCACTCAACGAATATCCAATATGGCGCCGCTCTAACCTGTCAAAAACGCTTAAAACTGCTCATCTTTACACGCGTATAACTTATAAACCAATGAATCACATAAAAAAAAAGTTCAAAAAAGTTAAGAAGACGGAGTTCTCCAAAACGCAGTCGAGCCTCATCCCGCATCATGTACATTAGTACCAAAATAAAATGTTGCTGACAATAGCCAGGTCACTTTCTGAGTCGCTGTACATCGCCTGTTTTTCACGAGCTCAGGTAGCATCAACCATCCTGAGCCGCCTACTGTACATATGGTACTACATATGGTAACCGTACTCCTTTCGTGACCCGAGATGATCACTGAGTGACGGTTCGGCTCACTATTGTTGACAGTGTATTGTCGCATTTGTTCGAGTTCAGGTAATAGTTCCCTGTCTTGGGTGGCTCACTACACATTTCGTTTCCCAAATGCCGACCATACTCCTTTTGTGATCCAAGGTGATCACTGAGTGACGGTCCCACCTAAGATTTCTTGGAACTCTTTCATACCTGACCAAACTGACGAAAGTCGACGAGCACACTCAAAAAGTGACCGTTCCGTTTGCCTTCTACTAGCACACACACCGGTTTGCTCGTGGTTCCTTCTATTTAGTCTACCACTACCCTGCATATTTGTGGGAGGGGTTTTACTACAAATTACAGTCTTCATTGTTTCCTCACTTTTATCTTGAACGCCGAGGATATACAACATAGCAACAGTCAAATGAACCACGTATACAAATCCAAATCCATACAAACGTATACAAAATTAAACTAACATAAATTAGTCCTTAACGTAAAATTTTAATAGACATAAAAAAAATACAAATTGAAAGGAAGTGAAAAAAAAGTTTCATCGATCGGGCTCAAACCTGGGACGTTTGCGTGTGAAGCACGCAACCTCCTTACACCGCTAATGTAACTTCAAAAACTTGAGCTGCAAATCGTTGTATATCACCAAGGTACGAAAGCTTAATTGTTTTTATATCTTCAAAACTATTGAGTAACTACACCTAATATTTTCTAGACATGATAGAGATCCATATACCATCGTCTCACGAAAGATTATCAAAATCGAAGTTGGACACTTGAGATTCTACCCTTGTGAGTACATATACATACATATGTACACATAGTATAAACGCAGACGAGATATAGGAATAGACCGGACAACTTATGGTACTTGGTGTCCATGGATAACTGTAGTACCGTCACTTTAAAATGCCTGTAGGAGCCACATGCGTGGCACTGTCGTCGCCGGCAACAGCAGCACAAGTGAGTCGCCTCTCTAACTACCGAGTTAGCTCAGAGCAGAAGGCGAATCAGTCTCATATCCGTCTAAGACATCATCCGATACGCATGTATCGCGCATACCCATAAAACCTCGCAAACGTCTTCCGACACCGTGTGTCGCGTATAAGCGTTAAATAAACTTGTGTTCCATAGTACGTGGTGTACTGTTATTCAGTGGCATTTCCCATAGCGTTAGTAGGTCGCAGTCCTACTATCTCCCTAGTACCGACAAACCTACATCTGGTGACCCCGACGTGATCGTCACGAGGGAGATTGGAAGCCGAACCTACACCACGTTGCTGCACCAGCCTGGAGGCTCGTGCACGTTCGGAAGGAGCCGCAACTATACGAGAAGGGTACTCCGGGCGACGAGGTGCTGGAACCATGTATGTACCCACACCCGCGCGCGAATTGATCGAAACTCGCCTCCGCGATGTCGAAAGCAATAGCTCGCGCAATGAATCCCGCGTCGTCAGCTACCGCGTCCCCAAGCTGCCGTCGTTCTTCAAAAACAACCCTGCGCTTTGGTTCGATCAGGTCGAGGCCTCTTTCCGGAACTCGCGAGTCACGAGCCAAACAACAATGGCCGACACCGTGATCGCCGGGTTCGACGCGGAAACAGCGGCGATTATAGCCGATCTGATCGTGACGCCGGATCCCATCGCACCGTATACGCGTATCAAAGAGCTCATCATATCTACTTTCTCGACATCGGCGGAATCGAAGCTCCGGCAGCTTCTGAAGGGACAGATCGCGTCTCACGGAAAGCCCTCGCATATGCTGTCACATATGCGCAACCTGAACAACGGAACGTGCACCGATGCCGTATTAAAGTCCACATTTCTCGATCTGCTTCCCGATCAATGTCGTGCAATTTTGATCGCGATGAAGCATGATGAGTTGCAAGAAATGGGACTTCTCAATCGGTCAACGCATCCGTTCTCGCCGTGGCTACCGACGCCGCACATTCCGGCTCCATGCAGCGCCAAATCGACCGATTATCCCGCGAAATAGCACATTTGACCACGTTGGTCGATCGCAGTCCTCGCGCGCGCAAACGTAGAGTTGGTGCCGGTTCCAGCAAAGTCGCGCACCCCTCCCAGCTCGTTTAAACTGTTTGCCGCAAACGACACCCGTATAAATACGTACGACGAACTTCGCGTGATCCTCGATTTGGGTTTGCACCGCCCAATCGAGTGGAATTTTTGTGTAGCGGCATTTCCGTATTCCATCAAAGGAGCCGACTTGCTGACTCACTACGGTCTCACCGTTGACCTAAAAAGTCGTTGCGTGACTGATTCCATTACCGGTCTGTCGTTAGCTGCCGGTATCGCGAATTCTCCAGCCCAGTCTGTGAACGTCCTTGGACCGTCGTCCAAGTGTATCATCACGTTTCCACCCCCCCCCCCCCCCCGTTGCCGAACGCGCTCGACGTTTTTCGTCTGATAAACTCAGAGCCGCCAAGGCTGAGTTTAAGCACCTTGTCGAAGCCGGAATTTGCAGGCCTTCTAGCAGCCCTTGGGCTAGCCCGATCCACGTGGTAAAAAAGAAGTCCGGTGAGTGGCGCGTTTTCGGAGATTACCGCCGCTTAAACAGCGTAACTGTACCCGATCGGTACCGTGTGCCTCACCTGCACGACTTCCCGACCAATCTGCATGGCAAAACCATTTTCACGGCGCTAGATTTACATAAGGCGTATCACCAGATACCCGTGGTCCCAGAAGATATTCAAAAAACTGCCGTCATCACACCTTTCGGCCTTTTTGAATATCATGCAATGACTTTCGGACTTTGAAATGCCGGCCAGACATTTCAAAGATACATTAGTCGCGCCTTAGGTGATCTAGATTTCGTATTTACGTTTCTCGATGACAATCTCATCGCCTCCTCCTCGCAGGAAGAGCACGAAACTCACCTGGCTGCCGTTTTGCAGTGTCTCCGCGATTTCCATCTGCGCGTCAACCTCGATAAGTGCCGATTCGGCGTTTCCGAATTGATTTTCCTTGGGCACCTCGTCAACTCGGAGGGGTTTAAACCCACCCCCGACAAAGTTCAGGCTATCGTTAATTTCCCCAAGCCGTGCACGATCGACGACTTGCGTCGTATTCTAGGAATGGTAAATTTCTACAGGCGTTGCATTCCGCCGCCACTCAAGCTCCGCGGAACGGGTATATGTACGACCCGCGTAAAAAGGATAAACGGCCCATCATATGGCCGCCCGAAGCCGAAGCGGCATTCGCGAAGTGTAAGGACGACCTTGGAAACGCTGCACTCATCACTCACCCCAGCGAAAAGGCTACCGTACGTCTTATTGCCGATGCATCCGACGTGGCCATGGGCGCAGTTCTCGAACAACTGTGTGGCGCGATCTGGAGACCTCTCGCATTTTTCTCGCGGAAATATTCCCCGGCCCAGTGCAAATACAGCACATACGATCGCGAACTTACAACGATATATGAAGCCGTGCGGCATTTCCGCCACTTCCTAGAAGATCGCGAATTTAACATATACAGCGACCATGATAGACGCGACAACTGTACTACATAGCATAATTCACGTCTAGCATTCTCTATCTGCCTGGCAGCGACAACGTCGTAGCCGATTCTCTCTCGCGTTCCGAGGCAATGCGGCTGCCGACGCAATTCGGCTTAGACGAACTATCTCACGAACAGGAAAACGACCCACAGCTCAGGGAAATTCTTGCTTCGCCAGACCACTCTTTCGCCCTTAAGAGGCTTACGTGGGGTCCGAATCATTCTCCTGTTTATTGCAGTGTTTCCGAAGAATGTATTTGTCCGTATATACCCACCTCCATGCGCGAGCGAGTGTTTACGCTCTTTCACTCTGCAGCTCACCCGAGCGCGAAAGTTACTGATCGACTCATTCGACAGCGATATGTCTGGCCCGACATGCACCGCGACATCGCTCGCCAGTGAAAGTCGTGTGTGGATTGCCAGCAATCGAAAATCTCCCGTCATTTCAAGATGACACCGTCGCATTCGTCGCGCCCGACCGACGTTTCATGCATGTGCACATCGACGTCGTCGGCCCGCTGCCGGTGAACGAAGGCTTTCAGTATTGCCTTACCATGATCGACAGATTTTCTCGCTGTGCCGAAGCCGTTCCGCTTCGCGAAACTTCTGCACAGACCGTCTGTCGTGCCTTCTTCGAAAACTGAGTGTCACGTTTTGGCGCACCAGCATTTCTAACGAGCGATCAGGGCACTCAATTTGAATCGCAGCTTTTCTCAGCTCTCCTCGCGCTTGTCGGCTGCCGGAGACAACGCACGACTGCGTACCACCCCGCGTCTAACGGTATGGTTGAACGTTGGCATCGCGTCTTGAAGGCAGCGATCATGTGCCACGCCAACCAGCAATGATCGCGCGTTTTGCCCGGGGTATTGTTACGTTTGCGTACCAATATCGGTCTTGACACTAATGCGTCTTCCGCCGATTACGTTTACGGAACATCACTGCATTTGCCGGGCGAATTCTTCCTACTGGACGAATTCACACCTGACCCGCAGCCGTTTGTGCCGTTAAGCCCGTGCCCGCGGCACACAAGCGTAGCGTTAAGACTTTTGTGTACAAGGATCTGAAATTTTGTTCGCAAATCCGTGCGTAGACCATTGGAACGACCTTACATGGGACCGCACCGAGTAATCCAGCGTATATCCGAGCGCGTATACACGATCAAAGTCAACGGCTCGCCGCGTAACGTTTCTGTCGAACTCTTAAAATCCGCGCATATCATTAGTGAAAGACTGGAAGCTCCCGCACCGAGTGCTGCGACGCCGAGTCCGAATGATCCGCTGTCGATCCCTAACGATTTGCTGCCGAATTCAAGTGCGCCGTTACGCACCTACGAGAACATAAATTGATCTTTTGTAAGCGCCTCGCGTAGTACGTAAGTATTTTTAAGTAGCATGTAAGCACCTTTTCTATAAAATCGATTGTTTGACACGTAAATGATTGTATTTCGCGCGGCGAGCGATACAACGCCGCCCGGTGTCGTCGTCTTTCGCTCCAGCGCGATTTTCGGTAATCCGAGCGAGTGAGAGGGGGGATGCGATCCACCTGTGCGTGTCGAAGTCAGTCGTGTATAGATTTCAAACAAAGCGAGACATATCCTAAACTCAGCGAAGCGTGCTATATAGAGCAAAACGGTTACAGGGCGAACAAGTTGTACCTCACGTTATAATCCCGAGCAGCTGTATTTTTCTAAGTCCTGTGGTGAATAAACCAGTGGTGTGCAAGAACAGTCGTAAACCATCGGCTGTTTATTAAAAAACCTCGAACTGAACTCGACTTATTCGCCTAACGATCCATCGATTCCGGTTCCCTACTCCGGTTCGCGCTCGCGGCTGTAGAAAATCTCGATGTCATCGATTCAAACTTTCAAGTCGCTTGGAAACGCCTCAAGGAGAACTACGACAATGAACGTCTTATCGTTCAAGCTCTGCTACGAAAGTTGCATTCGTTAGAATCTATTAATATGGAGCAAACCGAGTCGCTCCGACAGTTTACCGTACATTTTCGAAATACCCTTGAGGCGCTTCACAAATTGGGTCGTAAATCGCAAGACGATCTTCTCGTATATTTAGTAACGAGTAAATTCGAGGCACCCACGACTCGTGAATGGCGCGACCACCTTGGCAAAACTAGAACCTACCCGTCGTTCAAACAGGTCGAAGATTTTTTACTGACGAAAGCAGCGGCTGTCGAAGAAAAGACCGAACTCCGATCGCAGTCGTGGACGACTATAGGGAATTTACAACTCTCGCGCTAGCCGACCCCAACCCTGCGTCGGATCAGCGCATTGAAATTCTTTTAGGCACGGAGTTATTCGATCAAATAATCCGTCCCGGCGTCCACTGCTCCCGAAGGCACGGGCCTATTGCCCAAAATACCGTCTTCGGGTGGATCTTGTCCGGCCGCATCCGTGGAGCGGATGCCCTACGTCCCACTATCAGCGCGCATCACGAAGTCACCGTGGACTCGCTAGAAAAGGCAGTATCTCGCTTTTGGGAAACCGAAACTGTTCCCGAATCGCGTTCCCTCACCCCGCAGGAGAATCAATGCGAGCAACATTTCACCGCCACCTACTCTCGCGATGCTACAGGCCGATTTATCGTGCGGTTGCCCTTTATAAAGTCAGTCCCCGACGATTTTCTGGGAGACTCCTTCCGCGGCGCCTCAGCATCCCTCAAGCGATTGACCATGCAGCTCCAACGCAATGATGACGTCCAATCTAAATACAACGACTTCATCCGCGAGTACGTAACGCCTGGGCATATGACCCGGCTCTCGACCATCGACAAATCGAGAACCTTTATCCCACATCGCGCCGTTCTCCGCGAAGAAAGCCTAACGACTAAATTTCGCGTCGTTTTCAACGCCTCCCACCGCACTTCGAGCGGTTATTCTCTCAACGACCTCAATCACACCGGTCCAAAGTTGCAGCAAGACATCTCGCACATCCTTCTAAATTGGCGTCTCCACGAGTTCGTATTGGTCGCAGACATTGAGAAAATGTTTCGGCAAATTTTCGTGCATCCACAAGATCGGAGATTCCAATGAATATTGTGGGAGACTGAGGAAACTCACCAGCTCGAAGCATACGAGCTCAACACGGTGACATACGGCACGGCTTGCGCCCCGTATCTCTCGATGCGCGTACTGCAAGAAATCGGTACGCTAGAGGGTTCAAAGTTCCCTTTCGGGGCACAGGTGCTACAGAACAACGTGTACGTTGACGACGTGTTCATCGGGGCCCCGGACAAGCACCTTCTTGAAGAAACCTGCGTTGAAATCTGTCAACTTTTAGGACAAGCTGGATTTCATCTCCGAAAATGGGCAGGTAATCATGCCGATGTCTTAAAAAACGTTCCTGAGGCGGACCACTCGAACGCGTTCGATCTGCGACTGTTCGACGAATCGGAACTAAAGGTACTCGGTATCAAATGGCTCCTCGCGGACGACTCCTTCTGTTTCGATCTACCGTTGCAAGAGGGTTGTGGTCAACGACTGACAAAACGCGAGCTGCTATCTGAGATCGCGTAACTATTTGACCCTTTGGGCTGGTTGTCCCCGATAATTGTACGCGCGAAAATCCTCATGCAGAAACAGTGGCTCGAAAAAATCGACTGGGACGATCGCATATCGGATCAAACGCCGGCGACCTGGAATGGATTTCGCACGGACTGGCACGCTTTGAGAGGCATGCGGGTACCCCGCTGGATCGGCTACGGCCCTGGCTCAATTGACGTCCAGTTACATGGATTCAGCGACGCCTCGCGCGCTGCGTTTTCTTGTGCGGTTTACGCACGAGTGATGTCCTTCGACGGCGGCCTGTGTACCACGCTGTTTGCCGCCAAGTCACGAGTAGCCCCGATCAAAACATTATCGATACCGATCCTCGAGCTGAACGGTGCGGTAATGTTAACCGAATTAATCGAGCACATAAAAAAGTCGCTAGCGCTTCCCTACTGTCGGGTAGTATGTTGGACGGACTCGACAATTGTCTTCGCTTGGCTGCGTAAACACCCCGCGGCCTGGAAAACAGCGGTAGCTAATCGAACGTCGAAAATCCACACAGCATTACCGACCGCGAGCTGGCGGCACGTGCCCACGAAATCGAACCCCGCGGATTTGAATTCGCGCGGCGTCAGTGCGGACGATTTGCTCTCGACGAGGATCTGGGCCCGGCATGGCTGCGAGAGAGCGAGGATCGGTGGCCCCCCCAAAGGAGATTCGACACCGAAGAAGAAAAATCAATAACGGCCGTTCACGTGACAACAAGCGACAAACAATGGGATGTCTTTTCACGAGTCTCTAGCTGGGCTCGTCTTATACGTGTATTCGGTTACGTTCGGAGATACATAAACAGAACGCGCTCGAGAGTAATCACGTCGCGTCTCTCTCTAACCGCTTCCGAACTACGCGAAGCAGAGCGAGCTATAATTCGCTTCGTTCAAACATGTTCGTTCCAAACGGAGATCTGATCACTCGCGACTGCAAAACCGATCGAGAATCGATCCATCCTTCAGAAGCTCAACCCTTTCCTCGACCAACACGGGATTTTGCGGGTAGGCGGGAGGCTTCGAAATTCCTTTTTGCAATGGGAACACAAACATCCCGCAATCGTACCGAAACATGAGATCTCAAATCTGATTCTTCGGGACGCTGAGGAACCGATCTCTCACCTGACGCGCTGGCAAGCCATCCAGCGGTTTCACAAGCTCCTCTGGCAAACCTGGTCCCACGAGTACTTGCAAGAGCTTCAGTCTAGGTACAAGTGGAGTGCCGTAAAATCTCAGCTCAAAACAGGGGATATCGTCTTAGTGCAGAATCCCATACTTCCTCCCAACCGCTGGGAAATGGGGTTAATTGTCGAAACTTGGCCGGGCAAGGACGGTCACATTCGGGTGGTGGACGTCAAAACAAAAACTTCTGTCTATCGCCGCCCTATCACGAGGATCTGCAAGTTGCCCGTTACTTAATTACAGCGAACGAGGGGCTCGAGCGCCGGGTATTAACCTTTCTCCTTTTTACCACGTTTATTTTCGTTGCACGACCGCGCAAGGCGGGCGGTGTTGTTTGACACGTAAATGATTGTATTTCGCGCGGCGAGCGATACAACGCCGCCCGGTGTCGTCGTCTTTCGCTCCAGCGCGATTTTCGGTAATCCGAGCGAGTGAGAGGGGGGATGCGATCCACCTGTGCGTGTCGAAGTCAGTCGTGTATAGATTTCAAACAAAGCGAGACATATCCTAAACTCAGCGAAGCGTGCTATATAGAGCAAAACGGTTACACGGCGAACAAGTTGTACCTCGCGTTATAATCCCGAGCAGCTGTATTTTTGTAAGTCTTGTGGTGAATAAACCAGTGGTATGCAAGAACAGTCGTAGACCATCGGCTGTTTATTAAAAAACCTCGAACTGAACTCGACTTATTGACCTAACGATCCATCGATTCCGGTTCCCGACTCTAGCACCTGAATCCGCCCTATTAATCCTGCTAGCACGGTCCTATCCTCTAAGGCTCCCCGTGCTAACATCGATGATTTCTCTGTAAAGAGCGAAATCATTGTATGATTCCACTTCTCCTTGGAAGGGAGTGTGTAGGGGCCACATGCGTTTCCCCGTGTTGCCGTGGCGCTGTTGTCGCCGGCAAAAGCAGCACAAGTGAGTCGCTTCTCTAGCTACCGAGTTAGCTCAGAGCCGAAGACGAATCTGTCTCACTTCCGTTTAAGGCACCATCCGATACGCACGTATCGCGCAAACCCATATACCTCGCAAGCGTCTTCCGACACCACGTGTCGCGTATCAGCGTTAAATAAAGTTGTGTTCCATAGTAAGTGGTGTACTGTTATTCGGTCGCATTTCCCATAGCGGTAGTAGGCCGCAGTACTATCTCGCTAGTAACGACAAACCTTCATGACAGTGATTTTATCGTCCTGTACGCTTTGAGAACGGTGAATCCGAGAACTAGATCCAGTGCAACCTTAGACCATATATACCAGTGGTGGGCACGGGTGGAGCCCCTCAAACGCCTGCTTATCTCACCAACCTATCTTTCATGCAGCGCACACGTCCGTTGCGTACGCTGATGTCTCGTGTCTTCGTTGCCCCATTGTACCGCGCTTGCTGGAAGGGGACAGAGGGCGCTACGGTCTGGACGGTGTTGCCGCAATTGAAGCAAAATTGCCCATCCCTGATATATACTAATAGACCCGGCATAGGTATAGTATGTGTATGGGAAAGTCACGGACTTGAGGAAAGCCGAGAGATCAGTGAGGCAAAGACCGTGGTAAAGTGTGACTCATAAGATAAGTCTTTAGATAATTTCAAAATGGCTGACACGACAGTCCTTAGACTACAGGGTGTACCAAAAATGTCAGAGTTCCTTTAAAGGGGAGGTTCCTGAGGCCATTTGCAGCGACCTTTTCCTTTGCAAAAATGGCCGTTTCGGCTTTGTTAAAGAGTTATTAACGAAAAACACGGACCAATCAGAGCGCGACCTAGAGGCGTGTTGGCAGAGACGGCCGCGCGCGACAGAAGTCGAGCAATGGTGATACACCGCGGTCGAAATCTACTAGAATATACTAGAATATACCAGAATATTCTCGAATATAGTAGAATACACTATAATACAGTAGATTATACCAAAATATACGAGAATATACTAGAATGTACTAGAATATACTTGAATATACTAGAATATAGTTGAATATACTAGAATATACTACAATATACTAGAATATACTAGAATATACGAAAATATATTAGAATATACTAGAATATATTGGAATATGCCAGAATATACTAGAATATACTAGCATATACTACAATATAGTAGAATATACTATAATATTACCGAATATACTAGAAGATAATAGAATATACTAGAATATACTAGAATATACTAGAATATACTGGAATATGACAGAATATACTAGAATATACTAGCATATACTACAATATACAAGCACATACTACAATACAGTAGAATATACTATAATATTACCGAATATACTAGAATATGCTAAAACATACTAGAATATACTGGAATATGCCAGAATATATTAGAATACACTAGCACATACTACAATATACAAGCATATACTACAATATAGTAGAATATACTATAATATACTAGAATATACTAGAATATACTGGAATATGCCAGAGTATAGTAGAATATACTATAATATTCCAGAATGTAATATAATATACTAGAATATACTAGCATATAGTACAATATACTAGCATATAATACAATATAGTAGAATATACTATAATATTCCAGAATATACTAGAATATACTAGAATATACTAGAATATGCTAGAATATACCAGAATATACGAGAATATACTAGAATATACTAGAATATAATAGAGTGTAGAAGAATATACCTGAATATACTGGAATATACCAGAATGTACTGGAATATACCAAAATATACTAGAATATACAAGAATATAGTAGGATATACTATAATATAATGGAATATACTAGAATATACGAAAATATATTAGAATATACTAGAATATAGTAGAATATACGAGAATATACTTGAATATACTAGAATATACTAGAATATACTAGAGTATATTAGAATATACTATAAGATACTAGAATATACTAGAATATACTAGAATATAGTAGAATATGCTAGAATATACCAGAATATACTAGCATCTACTTCAATATAGAAGCATATACTACAATATAGTAGAATATACCTTAATATTACCGAATATACTAGAAGATACTAGAATATACTAGAATATACTAGAATATATTGGAATATGCCAGAATATACTAGAATATACTAGCATATACTACAATATACAAGCATATACTACAATAGAGTAGAATATACCATAATATTACCGAATATACTAGAATATACTATAATATGCTAGAATATACTAGAATATACTACAATATAATAGAATATACCGTAAAATACTAGAATATACCAGAATATACTAGAATATACCAGAGTATAGTAGAATATACTGTAATATTCCAGAATGTAATATAATATACTAGAATATACTAGCATATACTACAATATACTAGCATATACTACAATATATTAGAATATACTCTAATATTCCAGAATATACTAGAATATACTAGAATATACTAGAATATGCTAGAATATACCAGAATACACTAGAATATACTATAATATACTAGAATATAATAGAGTGTAGTAGAATATACCTGAATATACTGGAATATACCAGAATATACTGGAATATACCAAAATATACTAGAATATACAAGAATATACAAGAATATAGTAGGATATACTATAATATACTACAATATACTGGAATATGCCAGAATATACTAGAATATACTAGCACATACTACAATATACCAGCATATACTACAATATAGTAGAATATACCGAATGTACTAGAATATACTATAATATGCTGTAATATACTAGAATATACTACAATATAATAGAATATACTATAATATACTAGAGTATACTAGAATATACTGGAATATACCAGAGTATAGTAGAATATACTAGAATATTCCAGAATGTAATATATTATACTAGAATATACTAGCATATACTAGAATATACGAGAATACACTAGAATATACTATAATATACTAGAATATAATAGAGTGTAGTAGAATATAACCGAATATACTGGAATATACCAGAGTGTACTGGAATATACCAAAATATACTAGAATATACAAGAATATACAAGAATATAGTAGGATATACTATAATATAATGGAATATACTAGAATATACCAAAATATATTAGAATATACTAGAATATAGTAGAATGTACGAGAATGTACGAGAATATACTTGAATATACTAGAATATACTAGAATGTGCTAGAATATACCAGAATATACTAGCATATACTACAATATACAAGCATATACTACAATATAGTAGAATATACTATAATAGTACCGAATATACTAGAAGATACTAGAAGATACTAGAATATACTAGAATATACTAGAATATACTAGAATATACTAGTATATGCCCGAATATACTAGAATATACTATCATATACTACAATATACAAGCATATAATACAACATAGTAGAATATACTATAATATTACCGAATATACTAGAATATACTAGCATATACTAAAATATACTAGAATATACCGGAATATGCCAGAATATACTAGAATACACTAGCATATACTACAATATACAAGCATATACTACAATATAGTAGAATATAATATAATATTACCGAATATACTAGAATATACTAGATAATACTAGAATATACTGGTATATGCCCGAGTATACTAGAATATACTATCATATACCACAATATACAAGCATATAATACAATATAGTAGAATATACTATAATATTACCGAATATACTAGAATATACTAGAATATACTAGAATATACTAAAATATACTAGAATATACCGGAATATGCCAGAATATACTGGAATATGCCAGAATATACTGGAATACACTAGCATATACTACAATATGCAAGCATATACAACAATATAGTAGAATATACTACAATTTTACCGAATATACTAGAATATACTAGAATATACTGGAATATACTAGAATATACTGGAATATGCCAGAATATACTAGAATATATTGGCATATACTACAATACACAAGCATATACTACAATATAGTGGAATATACTATAATATTACCGAATATACTAGAATATACTATAACATACTAGAATATACTAGAATATACTTGAATATACAAGAATATACTAGAATATACTAGAGTATCTTAGAATATACTATAATATACTAGAATATACTGGAATATACTAGAATATACTAGAATATAGTAGAATATGCTAGAATATACCAGAATATACTAGCATATACTACAATATACAAGCATATACTACAATATAGTAGAATATACTATAATATTACCGAATATACTAGAAGATACTAGAATATACTAGAATATACTAGAATATACTAGAATATACTAGAATATACTAGAACACGCTAGAATATACTAGAACACGCTAGAATATACCAGAATATACTAGCATATACTACAATATACAAGCATATACTACAATATAGTAGAATATACTATAATATTACCGAATATACTAGAAGATACTAGAATATACTAGAATATGCTAGAATATACCAGAATATACTAGCATATACTTCAATATACAAGCATATACTACAATATAGTAGAATATACTATAATATTACCGAATATACTAGAAGATACTTGAATATACTAGAGTGTCTTAGAATATACTATAATATACTAGAATATACTAGAATATACTAGAATATAGTAGAATACGCTAGAATATACCAGAATATACTAGCATATACTTCAATATACAAGCATATACTACAATATACTAGCATATACTTCAATATACAAGCATATACTACAATATAGTAGAATATACTATAATATTACCGAATATACTAGAAGATACTAGAATATACTGGAATATACTGGAATATACTGGAATATACTGGAATATGCCAGAATATACTAGAATATACTGGCATATACTACAATATACAAGCATATAATACAATATAGTAGAATATACTATAATATTACCGAATATACTAGAATATACTAGAATATACTAAAATATACTAGAATATACCGGAATATGCCAGAATATACTAGAATACACTAGCATATACTACAATATACAAGCATATACTACAATATAGTAGAATATACTATAATATTACCGAATATACTAGAATATACTAGAATATACTAAAATATACTAGAATATACCGGAATATGCCAGAATATACTAGAATACACTAGCATATACTACAATATACAAGCATATACTACGATATAGTAGAATATACTATAATATTACCGAATATACTAGAATATACTATAACATACTAGAATATACTAGAATATACTTGAATATACTAGAATGTACTAGAATATACTAGAGTATCTTAGAATATACTATAATATACTAGAATATACTAGAATATACTAGAATATAGTAGAATATGCTAGAATATACCAGAATATACTAGCATATACTACAATATACAAGCATATGCTACAATGTAGTAGAATATACTATAATATTACCGAACATACTTGATTATACTAGAATATACTAGAATATGCTAGAATATGACAGATTATACTAGCATATACTGCAATATACAAGCATATACTACAATATAGTAGAATATACTACAATATTACCGAATATACTAGATTATACTATAATATACTAGAATATACTAGAATATACTAGAATATGCTAGAATATACCAGAATATACTAGCATATACTTCCATATACAAGCATATGCTACAATATAGTAGAATATACTATAATATTACCGAATATACTCGAAGATACTAGAATATACTAGAATATACTAGTACACGCTAGAATATACCAGAATATAGTAGAATGTACTAGAATATACTAGAATATAGTAGAGTGTACTAGAATATACCTGAATATACTGGAATATACCAGAATATACTGGAATATACCAGAATATACTGGAATATACCAAAATATACTAGAATATACAAGAATATACAAGAATATAGTAGAATATACTATAATATAATGGAATATACTAGAATATACGAAAATATATTAGAATATACTAGAATATAATAGAATATACTAAAATATACATGAATATACTAGAATATACTAGAAGATACTAGAATATACTAGAATACACTAGAGTATAGTAGAATATACTAGAATATACTGGAACATGCCAGAATATACTAGCATATACTAGCATATACTACAATATACAAGCATATACTACAATGTAGTAGAATATACTATAATATTACCGAATATACTAGAATGTACTAGAATATACTAAAATATACTAGAATATACTGGAATATGCCAGAACATGCTATAATACACTAGCATATACTTCAATATACAAGCATATACTACAATATAGTAGAATATACTATAATAGTACCGAATATACTGGAAGATACTAGAATATACTAGAATATACTAGAATATACTAGAATATACTGGTATATGCCCGAATATACTAGAATATACTATCATATACTACAATATACAAGCATATAATACAATATAGTAGAATATACTATAATATTACCGAATATACTAGAATATACAAGAATATACAAGAATATAGTAGAATATACTATAATATAATGGAATATACTAGAATATACGAAAATATATTAGAATATACTAGAATATAATAGAATATACTAAAATATACATGAATATACTAGAATATACTAGAAGATACTAGAATATACTAGAATACACTAGAGTATAGTAGAATATACTAGAATATACTGGAACATGCCAGAATATACTAGCATATACTAGCATATACTACAATATACAAGCATATACTACAATATAGTAGAATATACTATAATAGTACCGAATATACTGGAAGATACTAGAATATACTAGAATATACTAGAATATACTAGAATATACTGGTATATGCCCGAATATACTAGAATATACTATCATATACTACAATATACAAGCATATAATACAATATAGTAGAATATACTATAATATTACCGAATATACTAGAATATACTAGAATATACTAAAATATACTAGAATATACCGGAATATGCCAGAATATACTAGAATACACTAGCATATACTACAATATACAAGCATATACTACGATATAGTAGAATATACTATAATATTACCGAATATACTAGAATATACTATAACATACTAGAATATACTAGAATATACTTGAATATACTAGAATGTACTAGAATATACTAGAGTATCTTAGAATATACTATAATATACTAGAATATACTAGAATATACTAGAATATAGTAGAATTTGCTAGAATATACCACAATATACTAGCATATACTACAATATACGAGCATATACTACAATATAGTAGAATATACTATAATATTACCGAATATACTAGAAGATACTAGAATATACTAGAATATACTAGAACACGCTAGAATATACCAGAATATACTAGCATATACTACAATATACAAGCATACACTACAATATAGTAGAATGTACTATAATAGTACCGAATATACTAGAAGATACTAGAATATACTAGAATATACTGGAATATGCCCGAATATACTAGAATATACTATCATATACTACAATATTCAAGCATATAATACAATATAGTAGAATATACTATAATATTACCGAATATACTAGAATATACTAGAATATACTAAAATATACTAGAATATACCGGAATATGCCAGAATATACTAGAATATACTATCATATACTACAATATACAAGCATATACTACGATATAGTAGAATATACTATAATATTACCGAATATACTAGAATATACTAGAATATACTAAAATATACTAGAATATACCGGAATATGCCAGAATATACTAGAATACACTAGCATATACTACAATATACAAGCATATACTACGATATAGTAGAATATACTATAATATTACCGATTATACTAGAATATACTATAACATACTAGAATATACTAGAATACACTTGAATATACTAGAATGTACTAGAATATACTAGAGTATCTTAGAATATACTATAATATTCTAGAATATACTAGAATATACTAGAATATACTAGAATATACTAGAATATAGTAGAATTTGCTAGAATATACCACAATATACTAGCATATACTACAATATACGAGCATATACTACAATATAGTAGAATATACTATAATATTACCGAATATACTAGAAGATACTAGAATATACTAGAATATACTAGAACACGCTAGAATATACCAGAATATACTAGCATATACTACAATATACAAGCATACACTACAATATAGTAGAATGTACTATAATAGTACCGAATATACTAGAAGATACTAGAATATACTAGAATATACTAGAATATACTAGAATATACTGGAATATGCCCGAATATACTAGAATATACTATCATATACTACAATATTCAAGCATATAATACACTATAGTAGAATATACTATAATATTACCGAATATACTAGAATATACTAGAATATACTAAAATATACTAGAATATACCGGAATATGCCAGAATATACTAGAATATACTATCATATACTACAATATACAAGCATATACTACGATATAGTAGAATATACTATAATATTACCGAATATACTAGAATATACTAGAATATACTAAAATATACTAGAATATACCGGAATATGCCAGAATATACTAGAATACACTAGCATATACTACAATATACAAGCATATACTACGATATAGTAGAATATACTATAATATTACCGAATATACTAGAATATACTATAACATACTAGAATATACTAGAATATACTTGAATATACTAGAATGTACTAGAATATACTAGAGTATCTTAGAATATACTATAATATTCTAGAATATACTAGAATATACTAGAATATACTAGAATATAGTAGAATATGCTAGAATATACCAGAATATACTAGCATATACTACAATATACAAGCATATACTACAATGTAGTAGAATATACTATAATATTACCGAACATACTAGATTATACTAGAATATACTAGAATATGCTAGAATATAACAGATTATACTAGCATATACTGCAATATACAAGCATATACTACAATATAGTAGAATATACTATAATATTACCGAATATACTAGATTATACTATAATATACTAGAATATACTAGAATATACTAGAATATGCTAGAATATACCAGAATATACTAGCATATACTTCCATATACAAGCATATGCTACAATATAGTAGAATATACTATAATATTACCGAATATACTCGAAGATACTAGAATATACTAGAATATACTAGTACACGCTAGAATATACCAGAATATACTGGAATATACCAGAATATACTAGAATATAGTAGAGTGTACTAGAATATACCTGAATATACTGGAATATACCAGAATATACTGGAATATACCAGAATATACTAGAATATACAAGAATATACAAGAATATAGTAGAATATACTATAATATAATGGAATATACTAGAATATACGAAAATATATTAGAATATACTAGAATATAATAGAATATACTAAAATATACTTGAATATACTAGAATATACTAGAAGATACTAGAATATACTAGAATACACTAGAGTATAGTAGAATATACTAGAATATACTGGAACATGCCAGAATATACTAGCATATACTAGCATATACTACAATATACAAGCATATACTACAATGTAGTAGAATATACTATAATATTACCGAATATACTATAATATTACCGAATATACTAGAATGTACTAGAATATACTAAAATATACTAGAATATACTGGAATATGCCAGAATATACTAGAATACACTAGCATATACTTCAATATACAAGCATATACTACAATATAGTAGAATATACTATAATAGTACCGAATATACTGGAAGATACTAGAATATACTAGAATATACTAGAATATACTAGAATATACTGGTATATGCCCGAATATACTAGAATATACTATCATATACTACAATATACAAGCATATAATACAATATAGTAGAATATACTATAATATTACCGATATACTAGAATATACTAGAATATACTAAAATATACTAGAATATACCGGAATATGCCAGAATATACAAGAATACACTAGCATATACTACAATATGCAAGCATATACTACAATATAGTAGAATATACTATAATTTTACCGAATATACTAGAATATACTAGAATATACTGGAATATACTAGAATATACTGGAATATGCCAGAATATACTAGAATATACTGGCATATACTACAATACACAAGCATATACTACAATATAGTGGAATATACTATAATATTACCGAATATACTAGAATATACTATAAAATACTAGAATATACTAGAATATACTTGAATATACTAGAATATACTAGAATATACTAGAGTATCTTAGAATATACTATAATATACTAGAATATACTAGAATATACTAGAATATAGTAGAATATGCTAGAATATACCAGAATATACTAGCATATACTACAATATACAAGCATATACTACAATATAGTAGAATATACTATAATATTACCGAATATACTAGAAGATACTAGAATATACTAGAATATACTAGAATATACTAGAATATACTAGAATATACTGGAATATGCCAGAATATACTAGAATATACTAGCATATACTACAATATACAAGCATATACTACAATATACAAGCATATACTACAATATAGTAGAATATACTATAATATTACCGAATATACTAGAATATACTAGAATATACTAGAATATACTAGAATATACTAGAATATAGTGGAATATACTAGAATATGATAGAATATACCAGAATATACTATCATCTACTTCAATATACAAGCATATACTACAATATAGTAGAATATACTATAATAGTACCGAATATACTGGAAGATACTAGAATATACTAGAATATACTAGAACACGCTAGAATATACCAGAATATACTAGCATATACTACAATATACAAGCATACACTACAATATAGTAGAATGTACTACAATAGTACCGAATATACTAGAAGATACAAGAATATACTAGAATATACTAGAATATACTAGAATATACTGGAATATGCCCGAATATACTAGAATATACTATCATATACTACAATATACAAGCATATAATACAATGTAGTAGAATATACTATAATATTACCGAATATACTAGAATATACTAGAATATACTAAAATACATTAGAATATACCGGAATATGCCAGAATATACTAGAATACACTAGCATATACTACAATATACAAGCATATACTACGATATAGTAGAATATACTATAATATTACCGAATATACTAGAATATACTATAACATACTAGAATATACTAGAATATACTTGAATATACTAGAATGTACTAGAATATACTAGAGTATCTTAGAATATACTATAATATACGAGAATATACTAGAATATACTAGAATATAGTAGAATATGCTAGAATATACTAGCATATACTAGCATATACTACAATATACAAGCATATACTACAATGTAGTAGAATATACTATAATATTACCGAATATACTATAATATTACCGAATATACTAGAATGTACTAGAATATACTGGAATATACTACAATATACTGGAATATGCCAGAATATACTAGAATATACTGGCATACACTACAATACACAAGCATATACTACAATATAGTAGAATATACTATAATATTACCGAATATACTAGAATATACTATAAAATACTAGAATATACTAGAATATACTTGAATATACCAGAATATACTAGAATATACTAGAGTATCTTAGAATATACTAGAATATACTAGAATATAGTAGAATATGCTAGAATATACCAGAATATACTAGCATATACTACAATATACACTCATATACTACAATATAGTAGAATATACTATAATATTACCGAATATACTAGAAGATACTAGAATATACTAGAATATACTAGAATATATTAAAATATACTAGAATATACTGGAATATGCCAGAATATACTAGAATATACTAGCGTATACTACAATATACAAGCATATACTACAATATACAAGCATATACTACAATATAGTAGCATATACTATAATATTACCGAATATACTAGAATATACTATAACATACTAGAATATACTAGTACACGCTAGAATATACCAGAATATACTAGAATATACTAGCATATACTACAATATACAAGCATATACTACAATATAGTGGAATATACTATAATATTACCGAATATACTAGAAGATACTAGAATATACTAGAATATACTAGAACACGCTAGAATATACCAGAATATACTATCATATACTACAATATACAAGCATATACTACAATAAAGTCGAATATACTATAATATTACCGAATATACTAGAATATACTAGAATATACTAGAATATAGTGGAATATACTAGAATATGATAGAATATACCAGAATATACTAGCATCTACTTCAATATACAAGCATATAATACAATATAGTAGAATATACTATAATATTACCGAATATACTAGAATATACTAGAATATACTAAAATATACTAGAATATACCGGAATATGCCAGAATATACTAGAATACACTAGCATATACTACAATATACAAGCATATACTACAATATAGTAGAATATACTATAATATTACCGAATATACTAGAATATACTAGAATATACTAAAATATACTAGAATATACCGGAATATGCCAGAATATACTAGAATACACTAGCATATACTACAATATACAAGCATATACTACGATATAGTAGAATATACTATAATATTACCGAATATACTAGAATATACTATAACATACTAGAATATACTAGAATATACTTGAATATACTAGAATGTTCTAGAATATACTAGAGTATCTTAGAATATACTATAATATACTAGAATATACTAGAATATACTAGAATATAGTAGAATATGCTAGAATATACCAGAATATACTAGCATATACTACAATATACAAGCATATGCTACAATGTAGTAGAATATACTATAATATTACCGAACATACTAGATTATACTAGAATATACTAGAATATGCTAGAATATGACAGATTATACTAGCATATACTGCAATATACAAGCATATACTACAATATAGTAGAATATGCTACAATATTACCGAATATACTAGATTATACTATAATATACTAGAATATACTAGAATATACTAGAATATGCTAGAATATACCAGAATATACTAGCATATACTTCCATATACAAGCATATGCTACAATATAGTAGAATATACTATAATATTACCGAATATACTCGAAGATACTAGAATATACTAGAATATACTAGTACACACTAGAATATACCAGAATATAGTAGAATGTACTAGAATATACTAGAATATAGTAGAATATACTATAATATAATGGAATATACTAGAATATACGAAAATATATTAGAATATACTAGAATATAATAGAATATACTAAAATATACATGAATATACTAGAATATACTAGAAGATACTAGAATAT
>CAJYYI030000501.1:0-12130 GCA_913789915.3 Sphecodes monilicornis
ATAATATACTATAATATACGAGAATATACAAGAATATACTAGAATATACTAGAATATTAGTAGAATATACTAGAATATACTAGAATATACTAGAATATAGTAGAATGTACTAGAATATAGTAAAATATACTAGAATATACTAGAATATACCATAATATACTAGAATATGCTAGAATAGACTGGATTATAATAGAATATACTAGAATATACTAGAATATACCATAATATCCTAGAATATACTAGAATATACTAGAATATACTTGAGTATACTAGAATATACTAGAATATACTAGAATATACTAGAATATACTAGAATATACTTGAATATACTAGAATATACTAGAATATACTAGAATATACTTGAATGTACTAGAATATACTAGAATATACCAGAATATACTAGAACATACTAGAATATACTAGAATATACCTGAATATACTAGAATATACCAGAATATACTATAATATACTAGAATATACTAGAATATACCAGAATATACTAGAATATAGTAGAATATACCACAATATCCAAAAATATACTACAATATACTAGAATATACTGGAATATACAAGAATATACTAGAATATAGTAGAATGTACTAGAATATAGTAAAATATACTAGAATATACTACAATACAGTATAATATAGTAAAATATACTAGAATATACTAGAATACAGTATAATATACTAGAATATACTACAATATGCTAGAATATACCAGAATATACTAGAATATACTAGAATACACTTGAATATACTAGAATATATTAGAATATACTAGAATATACTTGAATATACTAGAATATACTAGAATATACCAGAATATACCTGAATATACTAGAATATGGTAGAATATACCTGAATATACTAGAATATACTAGAATATACTAGAATATACCAGAATATTCTAGAATGTACTAGAATGTACCAGAATATACCAGAATATACTTGAATATACTAGAATATACAAGAATATACCAGAATATACTAGAATATACTTGAATATACTAGAATATACTAGAATGTACTAGAATATACCAGAATATACTATAATATACTATAATATCCTAGAAAATACTAGAATATACCAGAATACACTAGAATATACTAGAATACACCGGAATATACCATAATATACTAGAATATACTAGAATATACAAGAATATACTAGAATATACTAGAATATTAGTAGAATATACTAGAATATACTAGAATATACTAGAATATAGTAGAATGTACTAGAATATAGTAAAATATACTAGAATATACTAGAATATACCATAATATACTAGAATATGCTAGAATAGACTGGATTATAATAGAATATACTAGAATATACTAGAATATACCATAATATCCTAGAATATACTAGAATATACTAGAATATACTTGAGTATACTAGAATATACTAGAATATACTAGAATATACTAGAATATACTAGAATATACTTGAATATACTAGAATATACTAGAATATACTAGAATATACTTGAATGTACTAGAATATACTAGAATATACCAGAATATACTAGAACATACTAGAATATACTAGAATATACCTGAATATACTAGAATATACCAGAATATACTATAATATACTAGAATATACTAGAATATACCAGAATATGCTAGAATATACTAGAATATACCAGAATATTCCAAAATATACATGATTATACTAGAATATACTAGAATGTACTAGAATATACTAGAATATACCAGAATATACCAGAATATACTATAATATACTAGAATATACCAGAATACACTAGAATATACTAGAATACACCGGAATATACCATAATATAATAAAATATACTAGAATATACTAGAATATACTTGAATATACTAGAATATACCATAATATCCTAGAATATACTAGAATATACTAGAATATACTAGAATATACTAGAATATACTAGAATACAGTATAATATACTAGAATATACTACAATATGCTAGAATATACCAGAATATACTAGAATATACTAGAATACACTTGAATATACTAGAATATATTAGAATGTACTAGAATATACTTGAATATACTAGAATATACTAGAATATGCCAGAATATACCTGAATATACTAGAATATGGTAGAATATACCTGAATATACTAGAATATACTAGAATATACCAGAATATTCTAGAATGTACTAGAATGTACCAGAATATACCAGAATATACTAGAATATACTAGAATATACAAGAATATACCAGAATATACTAGAATATACTAGAATATACTAGAATATACTAGAATGTACTAGAATATACCAGAATATACTATAATATACTATAATATCCTAGAAAATACTAGAATATACCAGAATACACTAGAATATACTAGAATACACCGGAATATACCATAATATACTAGAATATGCTAGAATATACAAGAATATACTAGAATATACTAGAATATTACTAGAATATACTAGAATATACTAGAATATACTAGAATATACTATAATATGCTAGAATATACTAGAATATACTAGAATATACTTGAATATACCAGAATACACTAGAATACACTTGAATATACTAGAATATACTATAATATACTAGAATATACGAGAATATACTAGAATATACCAGAATGTACTAGAACATACTAGAATATACCATAATATACTAGAGTATACCATATTATACTAGAATATACTTGAAGATACTAGAATATACCGGAATATACTAGAATATACTAATATAGACAAGAGTATACAAGAATATACTAGAATATACTAGAATGTACTAGAATATACTAGAATATACTGGAATATACTAGAATATACTAGAATATATTAGAATATACTAGAATATACCAGATTATACTAGAATATACTAGAATGTACTAGAATATACTAGAATATACCCGAATATACCAGAATATCCTAGAATATACCGGAATATACAAGAATATACTAAAATATTGTAGAATATACTAGAATATAGTAAAATATACTAGAATATACTAGAATATACTAGAATACAGTAGAATATACTAGAATATACTAGAATATACCATTGTATTCTAAAATATACTAGAATATACCACAATATCCAAAAATATACTACAATATACTAGAATATACTAGAATATACTAGAATATACCAGAATATACCAGAATATACTAGAATATACCGGAATATACAAGAATATACTAGAATATAGTAGAATGTACTAGAATTTTATAAAATAAACTAGAATATACTAGAATACAGTAGAATATACTAGAATATACTACAATATGCTAGAATATACCAGAATATACTAGAATATACTAGAATACACTTGAATATACTAGAATATATTAGAATATACTAGAATATACTTGAATATACTAGAATATACTAGAATATACCAGAATATACCAGAATCTACTAGAATATAGTAGAATATACCTGAATATACTAGAATATACTAGAATATACCAGAATATTCTAGAATGTACTAGAATGTACCAGAATATACCAGAATATACTAGAATATACTAGAATATACAAGAATATACCAGAATATACTAGAATATACAAGAATATACTAGAATGTACTAGAATATACCAGAATATACTATAATATACTAGAATATACCAGAATGTACTAGAATATACTAGAATATACCAGAATATACCGGAATATACAAGAATATACTAGAATATTGTAGAATATACTATAATATAGTAAAATATACTAGAATATACTAGAATATACTAGAATACAGTAGAATATACTAGAATATACTAGAATACAGTAGAATATACTAGAATATACTAGAATATACCATAGTATTCTAAAATATACTAGAAAATACTAGCATATATTAGAATATACTAGAATATACCATAGTAATCTAAAATATACTAGAATATACTAGAATATACTAGAATATACTAGAATATACTAGAATATACAAGAATATACTATAATATACTAGAATATACTAGAATATACCAGAATACACTAGAATACACTTGAATATACTAGAATATACTATAATATACTATAATATACTAGAATATACTAGAATATACTAGAATATACCAGAATGTACTAGAACATACTAGACTATACTAGAATATACCAGAATATACTAGAATATACTAGAATATACAAGAATATACTAGAATATACTAGAATATACTAGAATATACTAGAATACAGTCGAATATACTAGAATATACTAGAATATACCATAGTATTCTAAAATATACTAGAATATACTAGAATATGGTAGAATATACCACAATATCCAAAAATATACTACAATATACTAGAATATACTGGAATATACTAGAATATATTAGAATATACCACAATATCCAAAAATATACTACAATGTACTAGAATATACTGGATTATACAAGAATATACTAGAATATAGTAGAATGTACTAGAATATAGTAAAATATACTAGAATATACTAGAATACAGTATAATATAGTAAAATATACTAGAATATACTAGAATATACTAGAATATACAAGAATATACTATAATATACTAGAATATACTAGAATATACCAGAATACACTAGAATACACTTGAATATACTAGAATATACTATAATATACTATAATATACTAGAATATACTAGAATATACTAGAATATACCAGAATGTACTAGAACATACTAGACTATACTAGAATATACCAGAATATACTACAATATGCTAGAATATACCAGAATATACTAGAATATACTAGAATACACTTGAATATACTAGAATATATTAGAATATACTAGAATATACTTGAATATACTAGAATATACTAGAATATGCCAGAATATACCTGAATATACTAGAATATGGTAGAATATACCTGAATATACTAGAATATACTAGAATATACCAGAATATTCTAGAATGTACTAGAATGTACCAGAATATACCAGAATATACTAGAATATACTAGAATATACAAGAATATACCAGAATATACTAGAATATACTAGAATATACTAGAATATACTAGAATGTACTAGAATATACTAGAATACACCGGAATATACCATAATATACTAGAATATGCTAGAATATACAAGAATATACTAGAATATACTAGAATATTACTAGAATATACTAGAATATACTAGAATATACTAGAATATACCATAATATACTAGAATATACTAGAATATACTAGAATATACTTGAATATACCAGAATACACTAGAATACACTTGAATATACTAGAATATACTATAATATACTAGAATATACGAGAATATACTAGAATATACCAGAATGTACTAGAACATACTAGACTATACTAGAATATACCATAATATACTAGAGTATACCATATTATACTAGAATATACTTGAATATACTAGAATATACCGGAATATACTAGAATATACTAATATAGACAAGAGTATACAAGAATATACTAGAATATAGTAGAATGTACTAGAATATACTAGAATATACTAGAATATACTAGAATATACTAGAATATATTAGAATATACTAGAATATACCAGATTATACTAGAATATACTAGAATGTACTAGAATATACTAGAATATACCAGAATATACCAGAATATCCTAGAATATACCGGAATATACAAGAATATACTAGAATATTGTAGAATATACTAGAATACAGTAGAATATACTAGAATATACTAGAATATACCATTGTATTCTAAAATATACTAGAATATACTAGAATATACCACAATATCCAAAAATATACTACAATATACTAGAATATACTAGAATATACTAGAATATACAAGAATATACCAGAATATACTAGAATATACCGGAATATACAAGAATATACTAGAATATTGTAGAATATACTAGAATATAGTAAAATATACTAGAATATACTAGAATATACTAGAATACAGTAGAATATACTAGAATATACTAGAATATACCATTGTATTCTAAAATATACTAGAATATACTATAATATACTAGAATATACCACAATATCCAAAAATATACTACAATATACTAGAATGTACTACAATATGCTAGAATATACAAGAATATACTAGAATATACTAGAATACACTTGAATATACTAGAATATATTAGAATATACTAGAATATACTTGAATATACTAGAATGTACCATAGTATTCTAAAATATAATAGAATATACTAGAATATAGTAGAATATACTAGAATACAGTAGAATATACTAGAATATACTAGAATGTACCATAGTATTCTAAAATATACTAGAATATACTACAATATGCTAGAATATACCAGAATACACTAGAATATACTAGAATACACCGGAATATACCATAATATAATAAAATATACTAGAATATACTGGAATATACTAGAATATACTAGAATATACTAGAATATACCAGATTATACTAGAATATACTAGAATGTACTAGAATATACCAGATTATACTAGAATATACTAGAATGTACTAGAATATACTAGAATATACCAGAATATACCAGAATATCCTAGAATATACCGGAATATACAAGAATATACTAGAATATTGTAGAATATACTAGAATATAGTAAAATATACTAGAATATACTAGAATATACTAGAATATACTAGAATACAGTAGAATATACTAGAATATACTAGAATATACCATAGTATTCTAAAATATACTAGAAAATACTAGAATATATTAGAATATACTAGAATTTACCATAGTATTCTAAAATATACTAGAATATACTAGAATATACTAGAATATACTAGAATATACAAGAATATACTATAATGTACTAGAATATACTAGAATATACCAGAATACACTAGAATACACTTGAATATACTAGAATATACTATAATATACTATAATATACTAGAATATACTAGAATATACTAGAATATACCAGAATGTACTAGAACATACTAGACTATACTAGAATATACCAGAATATACTAGAATATACTAGAATATACAAGAATATACTAGAATATACTAGAATATACTAGAATATACTAGAATACAGTCGAATATACTAGAATATACTAGAATATACCATAGTATTCTAAAATATACTAGAATATACTAGAATATGGTAGAATATACCACAATATCCAAAAATATACTACAATATACTAGAATATACTGGAATATACAAGAATATACTAGAATATAGTAGAATATACCACAATATCCAAAAATATACTACAATATACTAGAATATACTGGAATATACAAGAATATACTAGAATATAGTAGAATGTACTAGAATATAGTAAAATATACTAGAATATACTACAATACAGTATAATATAGTAAAATATACTAGAATATACTAGAATACAGTATAATATACTAGAATATGCTACAATATGCTAGAATATACCAGAATATACTAGAATATACTAGAATACACTTGAATATACTAGAATATATTAGAATATACTAGAATATACTTGAATATACTAGAATATACTAGAATATACCAGAATAGACCTGAATATACTAGAATATGGTAGAATATACCTGAATATACTAGAATATACTAGAATATACCAGAATATACTAGAATATACTAGAATATACTAGAATATACTAGAATATACTAGAATATACTAGAATATACTAGAATATACTACAATATACTAGAATATACTAAAATATTCTAGAATATACCATAATATAGTAGAATATGGTAGAATATACTAGAATGTAATAGAATATACCAGAATATACTAGAATATACCATAATATACTAGAATATACTAGAATATACTAGAATATACTTGAATATACCAGAATACACTAGAATACACTTGAATATACTAGAATATACTATAATATACTAGAATATACGAGAATATACTAGAATATACCAGAATGTACTAGAACATACTAGACTATACTAGAATATACCATAATATACTAGAGTATACCATATTATACTAGAATATACTTGAATATACTAGAATATACCGGAATATACTAGAATATACTAATATAGACAAGAGTATACAAGAATATACTAGAATATAGTAGAATATACTAGAATATACTAGAATATACTAGAATATACTAGAATATACTAGAATATATTAGAATATACTAGAATATACCAGATTATACTAGAATATACTAGAATGTACTAGAATATACTAGAATATACCAGAATATACCAGAATATCCTAGAATATACCGGAATATACAAGAATATACTAGAATATTGTAGAATATACTAGAATATAGTAAAATATACTAGAATATACTAGAATATACTAGAATACAGTAGAATATACTAGAATATACTAGAATATACCAGAATATACTAGAATATACTAGAATATACTAGAATATACTAGAATATACTAGAATATACTAGAATATACTAGAATATACTACAATATACTAGAATATACTAAAATATTCTAGAATATACCATAATATAGTAGAATATGGTAGAATATACTAGAATGTAATAGAATATACCAGAATATACTAGAATATACTAGAATATACTAGAATATACCATAATATACTAGAATATGCTAGAATATACTAGAATATAATAGAATATACTAGAATATACCTGAATATACTAGTATATACCAGAATATACCAGAATATACCAGAATATACTAGAATATACTAGAATATACTAGAATATACCATAGTATTCTAGAATATACTAGAATATACTAGAATATAGTAGAATATACCATAATATCCTAGAATATACTAGAATATACTAGAATATACTAGAATATACTAGATTATACTAGAATATGCTAGAATATAGCAGAATATACTAGAATATACTAGAATATACTAGAATATTCCAGAATATGCAAGATTATACCAGAATATACCAGAATATACTAGAATATACCGGAATATACAAGAATATACTAGAATATAGTAGAATGTACTAGAATTTTATAAAATAAACTAGAATATACCAGAATATACTAGAATATACCGGAATATACTAGAATATACTAATATAGACAAGAGTATACAAGAATATACTAATATAGACAAGAGTATACAAGAATATACTAGAATATAGTAGAATATACTAGAATATACTAGAATATACTAGAATATACTAGAATATATTAGAATATACTAGAATATACCAGATTATACTAGAATATACTAGAATGTACTAGAATATACTAGAATATATTAGAATATACTAGAATATACCGGGATATACAAGAATATACAAGAATATTTTAGAATATACTAGAATATAGTAAAATATACTAGAATATACTGGAATATACTAGAATACAGTAGAATATACTAGAATATACTAGAATATACTAGAATATACTAGAATATACTAGAATATATTAGAATATACTAGAATATACCAGATTATACTAGAATATTCTAGAATGTACTAGAATATACTAGAATATACCAGAATATACCAGAATATCCTAGAATATACCGGAATATACAAGAATATACTAGAATATTGTAGAATATACTAGAATATAGTAAAATATACTAGAATACACTAGAATATACTAGAATATACTAGAATATAGTAGAATATACTAGAATATACTAGAATATACCATAGTATTCTAAAATATACTAGAATATACTAGAATATACTAGAATATACTAGAATATACAAGAATATACTATAATATACTAGAATATACTAGAATATACCAGAATATACCAGAATACACTAGAATACACTTGAATATACTAGAATATACTATAATATACTATAATATACTATAATATACTAGAATATACTAGAATATACCAGAATGTACTAGAACATACTAGACTATACTAGAATATACCAGAATATACTAGAATATACTAGAATATACAAGAATATACTAGAATATACTAGAATATACTAGAATATACTAGAATATACTAGAATATACTAGAATATACTAGAATATACTAGAATATACTAGAATACAGTCGAATATACCCAGAATATACTAGAATATCCCATAGTATTCTAAAATATACTAGAATATACTAGAATATGGTAGAATATACCACAATATCCAAAAATATACTACAATATACTAGAATATACTGGAATATACAAGAATATACTAGAATATAGTAGAATATACCACAATATCCAAAAATATACTACAATATACTAGAATATACTGGAATATACAAGAATATACTAGAATATAGTAGAATGTACTAGAATATAGTAAAATATACTAGAATATACTAGAATACAGTATAATATAGTAAAATATACTAGAATATACTAGAATACAGTATAATATACTAGAATATACTACAATATGCTAGAATATACCAGAATATACTAGAATATATTAGAATATACTAGAATATACTTGAATATACTAGAATATACTAGAATATACCAGAATATATCTGAATATACTAGAATATGGTAGAATATACCTGAATATACTAGAATATACTAGAATATACAAGAATATTCTAGAATGTACTAGAATGTACCAGAATATACCAGAATATACTAGAATATACTAGAATATACAAGAATATACCAGAATATACTAGAATATACTTGAATATACTAGAATATACTAGAATGTACTAGAATATACCAGAATATACTATAATATACTATAATATCCTAGAAAATACTAGAATATACCAGAATACACTAGAATATACTAGAATACACCAGAATATACCAGAATATACTATAATATACTATAATATACTAGAATATACTAGAATATACGAGAATACACTAGAATATACTAGAATATACTAGAATACAGTAGAATATACTAGAATATACTAGAATATACCATAGTATTCTAAAATATACTAGAATATACTCGAATATAGTAGAATATACTAGAATACAGTAGAATATACTAGAATATACTAGAATATACCATAGTATTCTAAAATATACTAGAATATACTAGAATATAGTAGAATATACCACAATATCCAAAAATATACTACAATATACTAGAATATACTAGAATATACTAGAATATACTAGAATATACTAGAATATACTAGAATATACTAGAATATACTTGAATATACCAGAATACACTAGAATACACTTGAATATACTAGAATATACTATAATATACTAGAATATACGAGAATATACTAGAATATACCAGAATGTACTAGAACATACTAGACTGTACTAGAATATACCATAATATACTAGAGTATACCATATTATACTAGAATATACTTGAATATACTAGAATATACCGGAATATACTAGAATATACTAGAATATTGTAGAATATACTAGAATATAGTAAATATACTAGAATATACTAGAATATACAAGAATACAGTAGAATATACTAGAATATACTAGAATATACCATAGTATTCTAAAATATACTAGAATATACTAGGATATACTAGAATATACCACAATATCCAAAAATATACTACAATATACTAGAATATACTAGAATATACTAGAATATACAAGAATATACCAGAATATACTAGAATATACCGGAATATACAAGAATATACTAGAATATAGTAGAATGTACTAGAATTTTATAAAATAAACTAGAATATACTAGAATACAGTAGAATATACTAGAATATACTACAATATGCTAGAATATACCAGAATATACTAGAATATACTAGAATACACATGAATATACTAGAATATATTAGAATATACTAGAATATACTTGAATATACTAGAATATACTAGAATATACCAGAATATACCAGAATATACTAGAATATAGTAGAATATACCTGAATGTACTAGAATATACTAGAATATACCAGAATATTCTAGAATGTACTAGAATGTACCAGAATATACCAGAATATACTAGAATATACTAGAATATACAAGAATATACCAGAATATACTAGAATATACAAGAATATACTAGAATGTACTAGAATATACCAGAATATACTATAATATACTAGAATATACCAGAATGTACTAGAATATACTAGAATATACTAGAATATACTAGAATGTACTAGAATATACCAGAATATACTATAATATACTATAATATACTAGAATATACTAGAATATACGAGAATACACTAGAATATACTAGAATATACTAGAATACAGTAGAATATACTAGAATATACTAGAATATACCATAGTATTCTAAAATATAATAGAATATACTAGAATATAGTAGAATATACTAGAATA
>CAJYYI030000502.1:0-13150 GCA_913789915.3 Sphecodes monilicornis
CTAGAATATACTAGAATATACTAGAATATACTAAAATATACTAGAATATACTAGAATATACTAGAATATACCATATTATACTAGAATATACTAGAATATACTAGAATATACTATAATAAACTAGAATATACTAGAATATACTATTATATACCAGAATATACTACAATATACTAGAATATACTAGAAAATACAAGAATATACTAGAATATACTAGAATATACTAGAATATACCATAATATCCTAGAATGTACCAGAATATACCATAATATCCTACAATATTCTAGAATATACTAGAATATACCATAATATCCTAGAATATACTAGAATATACTAGAATATACTAAAATATACTAGAATATACCATAATACCCTAGAATATACTAGAATATACTAGAATATACTAAAATATACTTGAATACACTAGAATATACCATAATATCAAAGAATATACTAGAATATACTAGAATATACTAAAATATACTAGAATATACTAGAATATACTAGAATATACTAGAATATTCAAGAATATGCTATAATATACTATTATATACTAGAATAGACTAGAATATACTAGAATATACTATAATAAACTAGAATATACTAGAATATACTATTATATACCAGAATATACTAGAATATATTAGAATATACTTGAATATACTAGAATATACCATAATACTCTAGAATATACTAGAATATACTATTATATACAAGAATAGACTAGAATATACTAGAATATACTAGAATATACTAAAATATACTAGAATATACTAGAATATACTAGAATATACCATATTATAATAGAATATACTAGATTATACTAGAATATACTAGAATATACCATAATATCCTAGAATGTACTAGAATATACCATAATATCCTACAATATTCTAAAATATACTAGAATATACCATAATATCCTAGAATATACTAGAATATACTATAATATACTTGAATATACTAGAATATACTATAATAAACTAGAATATACTAGAATATACTATTATATACCAGAATATACTAGAATATACTAGAATTTACTAGAATATACTAGAATATACCATAATACCCAGGAATATACTAGAATATACTATAATATACTAAAATACACTTGAATATACTAGAATAAACCATAATATCCAAGAATGTACTAGAATATACTAGAATATACTAAAATATACTAGAATATACTAGAATCTACTAGAATATACCATATTATACTAGAATATACTAGAATATACTAGAATATACTATAATAAACTAGAATATACTAGAATATACTATTATATACCAGAATATACTAGAATATACTAGAATATACTAGAATATTCAAGAATATGCTATAATATACTTGAGTATACTAGAATATACTATTATATACTAGAATAGACTGGAATATACTAGAATATACTAGAATATACTAGAATATACTAGAATATACTAAAATATACTAGAATATATCATAATACCCTAGAATATACTAGAATATACTAGAATATACTAAAATATACTTGAATACACTAGAATATACCATATTATAATTGAATATACTAGAATATACTAGAATATACTAAAATATACTAGAATATACTAGAATATACTAGAATATACTAAAATATACTAGAATATACTAGAATATACTAGAATATACCATATTATACTCGAATATACTAGAATATACTAGAATATACTATAATAAACTAGAATATACTAGAATATACTATTATATACCAGAATATACTAGAATATACTAGAATATACTAGAAAATACTAGAATATACTAGAATATACTAGAATATACCATAATACCCTAGAATATACTAGAATATACTAGAATATACTAAAATATACTTGAATACACTAGAATATACCATAATATCCAAGAATATACTAGAATATACTAGAATATACTAAAATATACTAGAATATACTAGAATATACTAGAATATACTAAAATATACTAGAATATACTAGAATATACTAGAATATACCATATTATACTAGAATATTCTAGAATATACTAGAATATACTATAATAAACTAGAATATACTAGAATATACTATTATATACCAGAATATACTTGAATATACTAGAATATACTAGAATATACTAGAATATACTAGAATATACTAGAATATACTAGAATATACCATAATATCCTAGAATGTACTAGAATATACCATAATATCCTACAATATTCTAGAATATACTAGAATATACCATAATATCCAAGAATATACTAGAATATACTATAATATACTTGAATATACTAGAATATACCATAATACTCTAGAATATACTATAATATACTAAAATATACTTGAATATACTAGAATAAACCATAATATCCAAGAATGTACTAGAATATACTAGAATATACTAAAATATACTAGAATATACTAGAATATACTAGAATATACCATATTATACTAGAATATACTAGAATATACTAGAATATACTATTATATACTAGAATATACTATTATATACCAGAATATACTAGAATATACTAGAATATACTAGAATATTCAAGAATATGCTATAATATACTTGAATATACTAGAATATACTATTATATACTAGAATAGACTAGAATATACTAGAATATACTAGAATATACTAGAATATACTAGAATATACTAAAATATAATAGAATATATCATAATACCCTAGAATATACTAGAATATACTAGAATATACTAAAATATACTTGAATACACTAGAATATACCATATTATAATAGAATATACTAGAATATACTAGAATATACTAAAATATACTAGAATATACTAGAATATACTAGAATATACTAAAATATACTAGAATATACTAGAATATACTAGAATATACTAGAATATACTAAAATATACTAGAATATACTAGAATATACTAGAATATACCATATTATACTAGAATATACTAGAATATACTAGAATATACTATAATAAACTAGAATATACTAGAATATACTATAATAAACTAGAATATACTAGAATATACTAGAATATACTAGAATATTCAAGAATATGCTATAATATACTTGAGTATACTAGAATATACTATTATATACTAGAATAGACTGGAATATACTAGAATATACTAGAATATACTAGAATATACTAAAATATACTAGAATATATCATAATACCCTAGAATATACTAGAATATACTAGAATATACTAAAATATACTTGAATACACTAGAATATACCATATTATAATAGAATATACTAGAATATACTAGAATATACTAAAATATACTAGAATATACTAGAATATACTAGAATATACTAAAATATACTAGAATATACTAGAATATACTAGAATATACCATATTATACTAGAATATACTAGAATATACTAGAATATACTATAATAAACTAGAATATACTAGAATATACTATTATATACCAGAATATACTAGAATATACTAGAATATACTAGAATATACTAGAATATACTAGAATATACTAGAATATACCATAATACCCTAGAATATACTAGAATATACTAGAATATACTAAAATATACTTGAATACACTAGAATATACCATAATATCCAAGAATATACTAGAATATACTAGAATATACTAAAATATACTAGAATATACTAGAATATACTAGAATATACTAAAATATACTAGAATATACTAGAATATACTAGAATATACCATATTATACTAGAATATTCTAGAATATACTAGAATATACTATAATAAACTAGAATATACTAGAATATACTATTATATACCAGAATATACTTGAATATACTAGAATATACTAGAAAATACTAGAATATACTAGAATATACTAGAATATACTAGAATATACCATAATATCCTAGAATGTACTAGAATATACCATAATATCCTACAATATTCTAGAATATACTAGAATATACCATAATATCCAAGAATATACTAGAATATACTATAATATACTTGAATATACTAGAATATACCATAATACCCAGGAATATACTAGAATATACTATAATATACTAAAATATACTTGAATATACTAGAATAAACCATAATATCCAAGAATGTACTAGAATATACTAGAATATACTAAAATATACTAGAATATACTAGAATATACTAGAATATACCATATTATACTAGAATATACTAGAATATACTAGAATATACTATAATAAACTAGAATATACTAGAATATACTATTATATACCAGAATATACTAGAATATACTAGAATATACTAGAATATTCAAGAATATGCTATAATATACTTGAATATACTAGAATATACTATTATATACTAGAATAGACTAGAATATACTAGAATATACTAGAATATACTAGAATATACTAGAATATACTAAAATATAATAGAATATATCATAATACCCTAGAATATACTAGAATATACTAGAATATACTAAAATATACTTGAATACACTAGAATATACCATATTATAATAGAATATACTAGAATATACTAGAATATACTAAAATATACTAGAATATACTAGAATATACTAGAATATACTAAAATATACTAGAATATACTAGAATATACTAGAATATACTAGAATATACTAAAATATACTAGAATATACTAGAATATACTAGAATATACCATATTATACTAGAATATACTAGAATATACTAGAATATACTATAATAAACTAGAATATACTAGAATATACTATTATATACCAGAATATACTAGAATATACTAGAATATACTAGAAAATACTAGAATATACTAGAATATACTAGAATATACTAGAATATACCATAATATCCTAGAATGTACTAGAATATACCATAATATCCTACAATATTCTAGAATATACTAGAATATACCATAATATCCTAGAATATACTAGAATATACTAGAATATACTAAAATATACTAGAATATACCATAATACCCTAGAATATACTAGAATATACTAGAATATACTAAAATATACTTGAATACACTAGAATATACCATAATATCCAAGAATATACTAGAATATACTAGAATATACTAAAATATACTAGAATATACTAGAATATACTAGAATATACTAAAATATACTAGAATATACTAGAATATACTAGAATATACCATATTATACTAGAATATACTAGAATATACTAGAATATACTATAATAAACTAGAATATACTAGAATATACTATTATATACCAGAATATACTAGAATATACTAGAATATACTAGAAAATACTAGAATATACTAGAATATACTAGAATATACTAGAATATACCATAATATCCTAGAATATACTAGAATATACCATAATATCCGACAATATTCAAGAATATACTAGAATATACCATAATATCCTAGAATATACTAGGATATACTAGAATATACTAAAATATACTAGAATATACCATAATACCCTAGAATATACTAGAATATACTAGAATATACTAAAATATACTTGAATACACTAGAATATACCATAATATCCAAGAATATACTAGAATATACTAGAATATACTAAAATATACTAGAATATACTAGAATATACTAGAATATACTAAAATATACTAGAATATATCATAATACCCTAGAATATACTAGAATATACTAGAATATACTAAAATATACTTGAATACACTAGAATATACCATAATATCCAAGAATATACTAGAATATACTAGAATATACTAAAATATACTAGAATATACTAGAATATACTAGAATATACTAAAATATACTAGAATATACTAGAATATACTAGAATATACTAGAATATACCATATTATACTAGAATATACTAGAATATACTATAATAAACTAGAATATACTAGAATATACTATTATATACCAGAATATACTAGAATATACTAGAATATACTAGAAAATACTAGAATATACTAGAATATACTAGAATATACTAGAATATACCGTAATATCCTAGAATGTACTAGAATATACCATAATATCCTACAATATTCTAGAATATACTAGAATATACCATAATATCCTAGAATATACTAGAATATACTAGAATATACTAAAATATACTAGAATATACCATAATACCCTAGAATATACTAGAATAAACTAGAATATACTAAAATACACTTGAATACACTAGAATATACCATAATATCAAAGAATATACTAGAATATACTAGAATATACTAAAATATACTAGAATATACTGGAATATACTAGAATATACTAAAATATACTAGAATATATCATAATACCCTAGAATATACTAGAATATACTAGAATATACTAAAATATACTTGAATACACTAGAATTTACCATAATATCCAAGAATATACTAGAATATACTAAAATATACTAGAATATACTAGAATATACTAGAATATACTAAAATATACTAGGATATACTAGAATATACTAGAATATACTAGAATATACCATATTATACTAGAATATACTATAATATACTAGAATATACTATAATAAACTAGAATATACTAGAATATACTAGAATATACTAATATATACTAGAATATACCATATTATACTAGAATATACTAGAATATACTAGAATATACCAGAATATACTAAAATATACTAGAATATACTAGAATATACTAGAATATACCATATTATACTAGAATATACTAGATTATACTAGAATATACTAGAATATACCATAATATCCTAGAATGTACTAGAATATACCATAATATCAAACAATATTCTAGAATATACTAGAATATACTATAATATACTAAAATGTACTAGAATATACTAGAATATACTAGAATATACTAGAATATACTAGAATATACCATAATACTCTAGAATATACTAGAATATACTATTATATACAAGAATAGACTAGAATTTACAAGAATATACTAGAATATACCATAATATCCAAGAATATACTAGAATATACTATAATATTCTTGAATATACTATAATATACCAGAATGTACTAGAATATACCATAATATCCAAGAATATACTAGAATATACTATAATATACTTGAATACACTAGAATATACCATAAGATCCAAGAATATACTAGAATATACTTGAATATACTAGAATATACCATAATATCCAAGAATATACTAGAATATACTAGAATATACTAAAATATACTAGAATATACTAGAATATACTAGAATATACTAGAATATACCATATTATACTAGAATATACTAGATTGTACTAGAATATACTAGAATATACCATAATATCCTAGAATGTACTAGAATATACCATAATATCCTACAATATTCTAGAATATACTAGAATATACCATAATATCCTAGAATATACTAGAATATACTAGAATATACTAAAATATACTTGAATATACTAGAATATACTAAAATATACTAGAATATACTAGAATATACTAGAATATACCATATTATAATAGAATATACTAGATTATACTAGAATATACTAGAATATACCATAATATCCTAGAATGTACTAGAATATACCATAATATCCTACAATATTCTAAAATATACTAGAATATGCCATAATATCCTAGAATATACTAGAATATACTAGAATATACTAAAATATACTAGAATATACTAGAATATACTAGAATATACCATATTATACTAGAATATACTAGAATATACTAGAATATACTATAATAAACTAGAATATACTAGAATATACTATTATATACCAGAATATACTAGAATATACTAGAATATACTAGAAAATACTAGAATATACTAGAATATACTAGAATATACTAGAATATACCAAAATATCCTAGAATGTACTAGAATATACCATAATATCCTACAATATTCTAGAATATACTAGAATATACCATAATATCCTAGAATATACTAGAATATACTAGAATATACTAAAATATACTAGAATATTCCATAATACCCTAGAATATACTAGAATATACTAGAATATACTAAAATATACTTGAATACACTAGAATATACCATAATATCCAAGAATATACTAGAATATACTAGAATATACTAAAATATACTAGAATATACTAGAATATACTAGAATATACTAAAATATACTAGAATATCCTAGAATATACAAGAATATACCATATTATACTAGAATATTCTAGAATATACTAGAATATACTATAATAAACTAGAATATACTAGAATATACTATTATATACCAGAATATACTAGAATATACTAGAATATACTAGAATATTCAAGAATATGCTATAATATACTTGAATATACTAGAATATACTATTATATACTAGAATAGACTGGAATATACTAGAATATACTAGAATATACTAGAATATACTAGAATATACTAAAATATACTAGAATATATCATAATACCCTAGAATATACTAGAATATACTAGAATATACTAAAATATACTTGAATACACTAGAATATACCATATTATAATAGAATATACTAGAATATACTAGAATATACTTAAATATACTAGAATATACTAGAATATACTAGAATATACTAAAATATACTAGAATATACTAGAATATACTAGAATATACCATATTATACTAGAATATACTAGAATATACTAGAATATACTATAATAAACTAGAATATACTAGAATATATTATTATATACCAGAATATACTAGAATATACTAGAATATACTAGAATATACTAGAATATACTAGAATATACTAGAATATACTAGAATATACCATAATATCCTAGAATGTACTAGAATATACCATAATATCCTACAATATTCTAGAATATACTAGAATATACCATAATATCCTAGAATATACTAGAATATACTAGAATATACTAAAATATACTAGAATATACTAAAATATACTAGAATATACCATAATACCCTAGAATATACTAGAATATACTAGAATATACTAAAATATACTTGAATACACTAGAATATACCATAATATCCAAGAATATACTAGAATATACTAGAATATACTAAAATATACTAGAATATACTAGAATATACTAGAATATACTAAAATATACTAGAATATACCATATTATACTAGAATATACTAGAATATACTAGAATATACTATAATAAACTAGAATATACTAGAATATACTATTATATACCAGAATATACTAGAATATACTAGAATATACTAGAAAATACTAGAATATACTAGAATATACTAGAATATACTAGAATATACCATAATATCCTAGAATGTACTAGAATATACCATAATATCCTACAATATTCAAGAATATACTAGAATATACCATAATATCCTAGAATATACTAGAATATACTAGAATATACTAAAATATACTAGAATATACCATAATACCCTAGAATATACTAGAATATACTAGAATATACTAAAATATACTTGAATACACTAGAATATACCATAATATCCAAGAATATACTAGAATATACTAGAATATACTAAAATATACTAGAATATACTAGAATATACTAGAATATACTAAAATATACTAGAATATACTAGAATATACTATTATATACAAGAATAGACTAGAATATACTAGAATATACTAGAATATACCATAATAAACTAGAATATACTAGAATATACTATTATATACCAGAATATACTAGAATATATTAGAATATACTTGAATATACTAGAATATACCATAATACTCTAGAATATACTAGAATATACTATTATATACAAGAATAGACTAGAATATACTAGAATATACTAGAATATACTAGAATATACTAGAATATACTAGAATATACTAGAATATACTAGAATATACTAGAATATACTAGAATATACCATATTATACTAGAATATACTAGAATATACTATAATAAACTAGAATATACTAGAATATACTATTATATACCAGAATATACTAGAATATATTAGAATATACTTGAATATACTAGAATATACCATAATACTCTAGAATATACTAGAATATACTATTATATACAAGAATAGACTAGAATATACTAGAATATACTAGAATATACTAAAATATACTAGAATATACTAGAATATACTAGAATATACCATATTATAATAGAATATACTAGATTATACTAGAATATACTAGAATATACCATAATATCCTAGAATGTACTAGAATATACCATAATATCCTACAATATTCTAAAATATACTAGAATATACCATAATATCCTAGAATATACTAGAATATACTATAATATACTTGAATATACTAGAATATACCATAATACTCTAGAATATACTAGAATATACCATAATATCCAAGAATATACTAGAATATACTATAATATACTTGAATATACTAGAATATACCATAATACCCAGGAATATACTAGAATATACTATAATATACTAAAATATACTTGAATATACTAGAATAAACCATAATATCCAAGAATGTACTAGAATATACTAGAATATACTAAAATATACTAGAATATACTAGAATATACTAGAATATACCATATTATACTAGAATATACTAGAATATACTAGAATATACTATAATAAACTAGAATATACTAGAATATACTATTATATACCAGAATATACTAGAATATACTAGAATATACTAGAATATTCAAGAATATGCTATAATATACTTGAATATACTAGAATATACTATTATATACAAGAATAGACTAGAATATACTAGAATATACTAGAATATACTAGAATATACTAGAATATACTAAAATATACTAGAATATATCATAATACCCTAGAATATACTAGAATATACTAGAATATACTAAAATATACTTGAATACACTATAATATACCATAATATCCAAGAATATACTAGAATATACTAGAATATACTAGAATATACTAAAATATACTAGAATATACTAGAATATACTAGAATATACCATATTATACTAGAATATACTAGAATATACTAGAATATACTATAATAAACTAGAATATACTAGAATATACTATTATATACCAGAATATACTACAATATACTAGAATATACTAGAAAATACAAGAATATACTAGAATATACTAGAATATACTAGAATATACCATAATATCCTAGAATGTACCAGAATATACCATAATATCCTACAATATTCTAGAATATACTAGAATATACCATAATATCCTAGAATATACTAGAATATACTAGAATATACTAAAATATACTAGAATATACCATAATACCCTAGAATATACTAGAATATACTAGAATATACTAAAATATACTTGAATACACTAGAATATACCATAATATCAAAGAATATACTAGAATATACTAGAATATACTAAAATATACTAGAATATACTAGAATATACTAGAATATACTAGAATATTCAAGAATATGCTATAATATACTATTATATACTAGAATAGACTAGAATATACTAGAATATACTATAATAAACTAGAATATACTAGAATATACTATTATATACCAGAATATACTAGAATATATTAGAATATACTTGAATATACTAGAATATACCATAATACTCTAGAATATACTAGAATATACTATTATATACAAGAATAGACTAGAATATACTAGAATATACTAGAATATACTAAAATATACTAGAATATACTAGAATATACTAGAATATACTAGAAAATACTAGAATATACTAGAATATACTAGAATATACTAGAATATACCATAATATCCTAGAATGTACTAGAATATACCATAATATCCTACAATATTCAAGAATATACTAGAATATACCATAATATCCTAGAATATACTAGAATATACTAGAATATACTAAAATATACTAGAATATACCATAATACCCTAGAATATACTAGAATATACTAGAATATACTAAAATATACTTGAATACACTAGAATATACCATAATATCCAAGAATATACTAGAATATACTAGAATATACTAAAATATACTAGAATATACTAGAATATACTAGGAAATACTAAAATATACTAGAATATACTAGAATATACTATTATATACAAGAATAGACTAGAATATACTAGAATATACTAGAATATACCATAATAAACTAGAATATACTAGAATATACTATTATATACCAGAATATACTAGAATATATTAGAATATACTTGAATATACTAGAATATACCATAATACTCTAGAATATACTAGAATATACTATTATATACAAGAATAGACTAGAATATACTAGAATATACTAGAATATACTAGAATATACTAGAATATACTAGAATATACTAGAATATACTAGAATATACTAGAATATACTAGAATATACCATATTATACTAGAATATACTAGAATATACTATAATAAACTAGAATATACTAGAATATACTATTATATACCAGAATATACTAGAATATATTAGAATATACTTGAATATACTAGAATATACCATAATACTCTAGAATATACTAGAATATACTATTATATACAAGAATAGACTAGAATATACTAGAATATACTAGAATATACTAAAATATACTAGAATATACTAGAATATACTAGAATATACCATATTATAATAGAATATACTAGATTATACTAGAATATACTAGAATATACCATAATATCCTAGAATGTACTAGAATATACCATAATATCCTACAATATTCTAAAATATACTAGAATATACCATAATATTCTAGAATATACTAGAATATACTATAATATACTTGAATATACTAGAATATACCATAATACTCTAGAATATACTAGAATATACCATAATATCCAAGAATATACTAGAATATACTATAATATACTTGAATATACTAGAATATACCATAATACCCAGGAATATACTAGAATATACTATAATATACTAAAATATACTTGAATATACTAGAATAAACCATAATATCCAAGAATGTACTAGAATATACTAGAATATACTAAAATATACTAGAATATACTAGAATATACTAGAATATACCATATTATACTAGAATATACTAGAATATACTAGAATATACTATAATAAACTAGAATATACTAGAATATACTATTATATACCAGAATATACTAGAATATACTAGAATATACTAGAATATTCAAGAATATGCTATAATATACTTGAATATACTAGAATATACTATTATATACAAGAATAGACTAGAATATACTAGAATATACTAGAATATACTAGAATATACTAGAATATACTAAAATATACTAGAATATACCATAATACCCTAGAATATACTAGAATATACTAGAATATACTAAAATATACTTGAATACACTATAATATACCATAATATCCAAGAATATA
>CAJYYI030000503.1:0-21138 GCA_913789915.3 Sphecodes monilicornis
TATACTAGAATATACTAGAATATACTAGAATGTGCTAGTATATACTGGAATACACTTGGATATACCAGAATATACTAGAATATACTAGAGTATACTCGAATATACCAGAATATACTAGAATATGCTAGAATATACTAGAATATACTAGAATACACTAGACTATACTAGAATATACTAGAATATACTCGAATATACTAGAATATTCTAGAATATACTAGAATATACTCGAATATACTAGAATATACTAGAATATACTAGAATACACAAGAATATACTAGAATATACCAGAATACACTAGAATATACTAGAATATACTAGAATATGCTAGAATATACTAGAATATACTTGAATATACTAGAATACACTAGAATATACCAGAATACACTAGAATATACTAGAATATACTAGAATATGCTAGAATATACTAGAATATACTCGAATATACCAGAATATACTAGGATATACTAGAATGTACTAGAATATGGTAGAATATACTGGAATATACTACAATAGACTAGAATATACTAGAATATACTCGAATATACTCGAATATACTAGAATATACTAGAATGTACTAGAATATACTAGAATATACCAGAATATACTAGAATATTCTAGAATAGACTAGAATATACTAGAATATACCAGAATATACTAGAATATACTAGAATATACTCGAATATACTCGAATATACTAGAATATACTAGAATGTACTAGAATATACTAGAATATACCAGAATATACTAGAATATTCTAGAATAGACTAGAATATACTAGAATATGCTAGAATATACTAGAATATACTAGAATATACTCGAATATACCAGAATATACTAGGATATACTAGAATGTACTTGAATATACTAGAATACACTAGAATATACTAGAACATGCTAGAATATACTAGAATATACTAGAATATACTCGAATATACCAGAATATACTAGGATATACTAGAATGTACTTGAATATACTAGAATACACTAGAATATACTAGAATATACTCGAATATACTAGAATATACTAGAATACACAAGAATATACTAGAATATACTCGAATATACCAGAATATACTAGGATATACTAGAATGTACTAGAATATGGTAGAATATACTGGAATATACTACAATATGCTAGAATATACTAGAATATACTCGAATATACCAGAATATACTAGGATATACTAGAATATACTAGAATATGGTAGAATATACTGGAATATACTACAATATGCTAGAATATACCAGAACATACTTGAATATACTAGAATATACTAGAATATACTAGAGTATACTCGAATATACCAGAATATACTAGAATATACTAAAATATACTAAAATATACTAGAATATACCAGAATATACCAGAATACACTAGAATATACTAGAACATGCTAGAATATACTAGAATATACTAGAATATACTCGAATATACCAGAATATACTAGGATATACTAGAATATACTAGAATATACTAGAATATACTAGAATAAACCATAATATACTAGAATATACTAAACTACACTAGAATATACCAGAATACACTAGAATATACAAGAATAGACTAGAATATACTAGAATATACTAGAATATGCTAGAATATACTAGAATATACCAGAATATACTAGAATATACTAAAATATACTAGAATATACCAGAATACACTAGAATATACTAGAATATACTAGAATATGCTAGAATATAGTAGAATACACTCGAATATACTAGAATATACTAGAATATACTTGAATATACTTGAATATACTAGAATATACTAGAATATACCAGAATATACTAGAATATACTAGAATATACCAGAATATACTAGGATATACTAGAATATACTAGAATATACCGGAATATACTAGAACATTTTAAAATATACTAGAATATACCAGAATACACTAGAATATACTAGAATATACTCGAATATACTAGAATATACTAGAATATACCAGAATTTACTAGAATATACTAGAATATACCAGAATATACTAGGATATACTAGAATATACCAGAATATACTAGAATATACTTGAATATACTTGAATATACTAGAATATACTAGAATATACCAGAATATACTAGAATATACTAGAATATACCAGAATATACTAGGATATACTAGAATATACTAGAATATACCGGAATATACTAGAACATTTTAAAATATACTAGAATATACCAGAATACACTAGAATATACTAGAATATACTCGAATATACTAGAATATACTAGAATATACCAGAATTTACTAGAATATACTAGAATATACCAGAATATACTAGGATATACTAGAATATACCAGAATATACTAGAATATACTACAATATACTAGAATATACTAGAATAGACTAGAATATACTAGAATATACTAGAATATACTTGAATATACTAGAAAATACTAGAATAAACTCGGATATTCTAGAATATACTAGAATATACTTGAATATACTAGAATACACTAGAATATACTAGAATATACTAGAATATACTTGAATATACCAGAATACACTAGAATATACTAGAATATGCTAGAATATGCTAGAATATAGTAGAATACACTCGAATATACTAGAATATACTAAAATATACTTGAATATACTTGAATATACTAGAATATACTAGAATATACTAGAATAGACTAGAATATACTAGAATATCTTAGAATATACTAGAATATACTAGAATATACTAGAATATACTAGACTATGCTAGAATATACTAGAATATACTATAATATACTAGAATATACCAGAATATACTAGAATATACTAAAATATACGAGAATATACCAGAATACACTAGAATATACTAGAATATGCTAGAATATGCTAGAATATAGTAGAATACACTCGAATATACTAGAATATACTAAAATATACTTGAATATACTTGAATATACTAGAATATACTAGAATATACTAGAATAGACTAGAATATACTAGAATATCTTAGAATATACTAGAATATACTAGAATATACTAGAATATACTAGACTATGCTAGAATATACTAGAATATACTATAATATACTAGAATATACCAGAATATACTAGAATATACTAAAATATACGAGAATATACCAGAATACACTAGAATATACTAGAATATACTAGAATATGCTAGAATATACTAGAATATACTAGAATACACTAGAATATACTAGAATATACTAGAATATACTTGAATATACTTGAATATACTAGAATAAACTAGAATATAATAGAATATACCCGGATATACTAGAATATACCAGAATATACTAGAATATACTACAATATACTAGAATATACTAGAATAGACTAGAATATACTAGAATATACTAGAATATACTAGAATATACTAGAATATACCAGAATATAGTAGAATATACCAGATAATACTAGAATAAACCAGAATATACTAGAATATACAAGAAAATACTACAAAACACCAGAATAAACTAGAATATACTAGAATATACTAGAATATACTAGAATATACTAGAATATACTAGAATATACTAGAATATACTAGAATATACTAGAATATACTAGAACATACTAGAATATAATGCAATATACCCGGATATACTAGAATATACCAGAATATACTAGAATATACTAGAATATACTAGAATATACTAGAATAGACTAGAATATACTAGAATATACTAGAATATACTTGAATATACTAGAAAATACTAGAATATACTCGGATATACTAGAATATACCAGAATATACTAGAATATGGTAGAATATACTGCAATATACTAGAATATACTAGAATATGCTAGAATATACTAGAATATACTAGAATATGCTAGAATATACTTGAATATACTTGAATATACTAGAATACACTAGAATATACTAGAATATACTAGAATATACTTGGATATCCTAGAATATACTAGAATATACCAGAATATACTAGAATATACTAGAATATACTAGAATATACTAGAATACACTAGAATATACTAGAATATACTTGAATATACTAGAATATACTCGAATATACCAGAATATACTAGGATATACTAGAATATACTAGAATATACCAGCCCGACTAGAAATTTCAGTTAGGCAGTCATTAGACTCGCATTGGGCTAGCCTAATTTGGTCATTAGGCCCTAGTGAGGCAGCCCCATTAGGCGCGAATGCGCAATGTAACGCTAGGTACCGCTGACTGCCTAATTGGGAACGCCGCATTAGGTTTTCCCAATGACTATCCAATGAGGCAAACCGCATTAGGCGCACATTAGGGTTTCAGTTAGGCCCTAATGCGGCTGCCCCATTGGGCAAGCATGCGGCATGTAACGCTGAATATCCGCGACTGCCTAATTGGGAAAGCCGCATGGGGCTCGTATTAGAAAACCCGCGTATGGGGCCACATTGGGTTTTCCCAATGACTATCTAATTCGGCAGACCGCATTAGGCAACATTGGGATAGCCTTATTAGGCCCTCATTGTGAGACATTCATGAAATCTCACGAATTTTTACAAAAATAGGATTGGTGGAAAAGGAAACTATATAAAGGCAATACAAGAAGTGAATGATATTGTCGTTATATTATTCTCGACGTATTAAATATATTAATAGAGGAAGTGCATTTATATATTTATATAACTTCTGCGTTTCTTACAATTGACCTGACAATATTTTTATTTTACATAATAATCCGCAGTCTTCTCATGAGGAAAATAAGATCTATGGTAGTATTCAGTTAGTTAATTCGCTTTATTACATTTTTCATTTACTATTGGAAAATATTTTAAATCAAATTAAATTTAAATTAAATTAATAAATCAAAATAAAATTAATAAATGAAATTAAATGAAATATAATTATATTTAAAAGCACCCGGCAGCCGACTCCGCCAACTTCCAATTAACAACAAATGCTTAACCTACACGCGTTTAATCTATACTATGCTTAACTTAATTACTATGCGCTTAAATCTACGACATATACAGTAAGTGTAAAATGTATTCACACGACTTTTAGAACAGAATAACCTTTTTATAATTGTACCAAACAATCTGATTTTTATATAATAAATTACAAGCATTGGTTCACGAAGTGATATGCACAAAAAATTTTCCAAAAATTATACTTTACAAGGTCATATGCAAAAATAAAAAAGCATTTGTTAAAACATTTTTATTTGGGACCTTAATGAAAATTTAAAATATATATATATGTGTTTTGTAGATCTATGTTACTTATACACATGCTGAAAATTTCATCGAAATCAATTAACATACACACGCGCTACAAGCGGTTAAAGATGGCGAAAATCGTAGTTTTACACGAGTTTTGATCAATTTCTGCTTAAAATCCACAGAATCGTATATCTTTCGATGCGGGTAGTTTTCTCCTGCGTCAACCGATTTCGATGAAATTTTTAGTATGTGTATAACTAACATAAATCTACAAAACATACATATTTATAAATTTTCATTATGGTCCCAAATAAAAATGTTTTAACAAATGCCTTTTTTTAATAACCTTGTAAATTATAATTTTTGGAAAATTTTTTGTGCATATCACTTCGTAAACCACTGCTTGTAATTGATTACACTGTCCAACAAATTCAAACTTTTTTTTGATCTTTCGATTCTCACTATACAATTGTTATAGAGTTTGCTGCGCTGATTCCGAATCTGGCCTTAATTTTTCTTCTAGACGCACAGTTTTTGAGAAATTTGAGTTTGAAAAAAAACATTTTTCGACTTTGAACAAAGATTGTGATGTTATTATAAAAGATATTATAATATTCTTTAGAGCAAAAGTCCTCTAGACTTCCCGAATCCAGTGATGTGCAATAGTAATCCATTATGATTGTTTAAACATGTTTAAACAAACATTAAAGACGGAGATGCACCACTTTTGCACCCTTCTTTGATGATATTTTTTAATTTATCCGAAAAAATTAGGGTCCAGCGGAAAATCGAACTACACCACGCGATAGAGCAGACTTTTATTTTGAGAAACCAGCCAATCAGGTTTCGAACTTCGACGTTTTTACTGAGCTAGAAAGCAAAATATCATCGCGGAACACGAGTCGCCGCAAGTGGTGCTCTGTCAAAGCGACTGCATCGCTGTTACGCCGCGCCGCGCCGTATCCCGTCGAACGACCGCGGTAATGGCAGATCACCACTGGCGGCGACTCGTGTTCCGCGATGATATTTTACTGACTGGCTCGGTAAAAACGTCGATGATTGAAACCTGACAGGGTGATTTCTCAAGATAAGAGTCTGCTCTATCGCGTGGTGTAATTCGATTTTCGGCAGGGCCCTAATTTTTTCGGATAAATTAAAAAATATGTTTAAACAATCATAATGTATTACTATTGAACATCACGGGATTCGGGAAAGTCTAGAGAATCCTTTGCTGTAATGAACACTATAATATCTTTTATAATAACATCACAATATTTGTTCAAAGTCGAAAAATGTTTTTTTAACTCAAATTTCTCAAAAACTGTGCGTCTAGGAGAAAAATTAAGGCCAGATTCGGAATCAGCCAAAAAGGCTTTTTGGCTGTTGGACCGTGTTATATAAAAATCAGGTTGTTTGGTACAATTATAAAAAAGTTATTCTGTTCTAAAGGGCGTACGAATACCTATATTTACACTCACTGTATAAATGAATAATCTGAAGGTAGAGTATCCTCGTTCGCGTTTTGAATGTTTACAGCACCTTTCGTCTGGCGTTTAACTCGCCCTCCTTCCCAATCTCTACAATGATGTAAGACGGTTGCTACAACTTTGATGATGTCGCTTTCGTTTAATGGATTCGTATTGTTCGAAAAGGTGGACAGCAGCGTAGCTGGAATAAAAAATCAATTTCATTAGATTATTTCATAATTCAATTAATACAAATCTTATAAATGGAAAATGGAAACATACATTTCACAACATTGTAAAGATTCGTATTGACAAATACGAATAATTTTCCATCGGCTTGCTTCACCGGGTTGCATTTTAGGGCGAGTTCTCGGGATAAGCAGAACCGTAACATTTCGCCCACGTTCCGCACGATTGTTGCACGTTTGTTAACCATATTGATTAATTTATGTGCCTACAAAAAATTTTACGATAGAATTAATTCTTGTTTTACTTACATATAATAAATAAATAAATATGAAAAAATAGAACAGTATAAAAGCTTACTAATTTTTGACGAAAATCCATCTCCCCTTTAATCCTTTCGTCGAATTTGTTGAACTCTTCCATCGTACGACACGGAAGAAATCTCCAATTATCCTCAAAATCGGACGTTAAATCGCAATTGTCACCGTTACCGATCGTTTTCTCCGTCAGCACTTTCAGGGTTGTTTTTAGGTCAATCATTTGACTACCCAGTTGACTTACTTGGACGACCAGCGATTTAAAATTGGCGTCCATTGTTTCGTTCTGTTGCGTGAATTTTGTTTCAAAGTAATCTGTAATAAATTTAAATGTTATGGTTGTAAAAATGCCTATAAAGCATTATTGAATGGACGAACCATTTATTGTTTTAAATAATTTCTTTATCTAATAGTTTAGCATAATTACTTTTCAATGAATTTATTTCTTCTTGACATGAACATGTCGGCTGTACAGATGTGGATTGGTGCGCTGAGTTTGAGAATGTCGGCGGCGGTGAATTACAATCAAAGTTGCTATCCGAGCTTTCTGTCAAGGCAACTGTCCGTTTTACTTTTCCCGTGTTCATCACTTTCTTCCCACGTGGTATCTTTCTCCTTTTTTTATCCTTTCTGAACTCGACGTCTTCTACAGTATCAGAATTCATCTCTGAATCTGTCTCATCTAAAACTTTTAATGCATCGTTTTATTTTTTGACGATTTAAATGATTGCGTCGATTGATAAATTATAATCACTGAATAGCAGAACAAAATAATGGCATTTACAATTAAAAAGGTACACTTTCTAAAAAAACTGCAAAAAATTAATGATTAAAAATTGAAGTATCTTACTTGTTTTGTTATCCACTATTTTTTTCTGATGTTTACGCCTGAGACCATTTCTTGTTATTTCAGCCATTCTTGAAAACACGTTGCACTCACTGGTAAACTTTTCTCTCGTCGGACACGTTTCGTTTCTTCAGAGCGTTTGAAAGAACTAATGGTGCAGTCACACTTCACACTGGATGCAGTGTCGCCAGAACACTATCCCATTTCACAGTTGCTAGATCAGGGGAATTGGGAGGAAAGAGCTCGATGTAGGCCGAAGTCGCCCGAAGAAGACCGAAGTGGTCTCACTGGAGTCCATCCGATTTCACCAGCCGATTTTAACCGTTTTGGACGACTACGGACCAACGAAACGCATACAATGTAACCACACAGTCGGCCGATTTGATCGGTCGACGTCTAACTATATATATATATATATATGGTTACATTGTATGCGTTTGTATATATATATACACAATATACTTTTGATCAGTCTCTGCTTAAAATCCACAGAATCGTACATCTTTCGATGCGTGCCTTTTATTCCTGCGTTAGCCGACTTCGATGCAATTTTCAGCATGCGTATAACTAACATAGATCTACAAAACATATATCTTAAATTTTCAAAAGTCCCCTTCCTCGATGACGTCTTCAAGGGCCCGGGACAATTTACGACCGTCGCGGCACCACGCTGTCGGGGCCCGTCGTTGCCGATGTTTACCCCTAGTCGTCATTATTTGAGGGAGTATTTTTCTAACATGCCCAATTCTGACTGTAGCATTATTGAAACACTAATAATTATATTACATCGTAATAGATATATTTTTTAATAATATACGTTATGCTTTTGATATTGTATGCACTTCACATATGCAGTAGAGGCATTACCAAAATTTGTTCTCTAACCCCATCACTGAAATCAAATGGAACCATTTTGCTTTTAATATCGGTAATTTTACACATTATAGTGTTCGTATTTCTACCGCTAACATTCCATATTTGGAGATGATGTGAATTACAAGCATTATAGGAATAAAGTGCCTCTCTCTTCTTCAATATCTTTCCTGTAATTTTGATACGATTTACGTCATCGTTTGGGGATAACCACATACTATCTAATTGTACGATTTCATTGCTATTCAATAAAACTGTATTATTGGGAAATGTAGTGGTTAGTAGTGCCTCTTTATATTGAACTCGTTTAACTAGTATTTTATTCTCTAATTCTTTTGATCTTAATAGTCTAGTAATTTGGATTGTAGGCGGAGTATCAGCTCTTTCGTTCCAAATATGAGACATTTCATTCAATCTACGGCATAATTGAGAGAGAGGCTTATTTCCATTTCGAAGAAGTCGTTTCATTTTTCCTAGAGCATTTTCGAATGGAAAACTGGAAATATTGGACAGAGAACAGTTCATATTTTTAACATCATCTGCAAGATGGATCAAATTATGTACGTTTCCAATCATAAATTCATTTCCATATATAAATGGTGCTTTGGTCACAAATTTCGTTAAACACAATCTAGCATATTTACATTTATTCACGGCTAATTCTTTAGACGATAAGATTCTGCAACCAGTATGTAGGAGTAATAAATGTTTGTATATGTCAGTTGGTAAAATTTCTTTGAAGATAACAGGAGCTGCGTATAACAATAAAAATCGGTATTCAGTGGCTTTGAATTTATGATACTCTGTTAGTGATCTAGTCGTTCGTTGAAATTCAGCAGGTACTTTTATTCTTTTTAGTAAATTTGATAATTGCACCTTAGCACGATCACTCAGCTTCAACCTTTTCACATTTCCATCTATCCAGTAGTGTAATAGTTTTTTCATAATTCCCAAATATAATAAGTGCATAGAGTCCAACAAAAAGTGACTGATCATATCAATTTTCGGATATAAGCGAAGCAAAGGAGATATTCCTATATGATGTTGTGCATTAGTTTGATGTCTAAATGATAAATCACTTCTTTTCTTACCATTTATAAATGGATAAATGATCCGGTTTTTATATCTTTTGCCACGTATCGTACATCTTTCACAGGCCCAATATCCTGCGTGACCCTTAATACATTTCACAACCGAACGCGCAGGTCTGTCACATATAAAAGCTTTGATAGATATAGAAAATGTTCTATTATCTATAGCAATGCCAGTACGTTGCAGATCGTTAATTTCGTCTATAAATTGTTCCAAATATCGTTCCATATTGGTTGGCTTTCCATGTCCACAATAAACGGCAACAGGAAATGGTTGATAAACGTCAGGATCATGAAAAATTTTACATAAAATTGGCCAAAACTGTACTCTGCTCGACTTAAATAATGGTAAACCATCAACGTTGAACATTAGTGGTATATCACTACTTTTATGCATCTCTGGATTTACACATTTCTCCAGAACTTTACTTATCCCAAAGTATACAAACTCATCATTGGTGTTATTAAAGCTTTCGGTGATATAATTTGTGGATGTTGTATCTAGAAATGTCTTGGCTGTTTTAGGTAAATTAGGATAAGAATGTCTCCTTAATATGTCCATCAATATTTCTAGTCGAGTATGTGGTATTGGCGGATCCATGAGAGCCCATTCGCGTATATCTCGTATGTCATTAAAGCCACTTTCTTGACAATTCTTTGCAGTTACTTCTGTCGTCTTAGCGCTTGTATTCTGATAATGTATAAAAGATTCTGTATGATTATTTCCACTGTTATGTCCTGTATCTTCCCTTGTCTCGTCTCCCTCTGACGACACAATATCATCATTAATTACTTGTGGTGTATTACGATCAACTTGTGAAACTTGTACAACATCCGACACGACACTATCTGAATTTTCGCTCCCACGTTCTGCATAGATTCTTGATTCACTATTTTCCAACATCACTATCGCATCTGCTTCCGAATTTATAAATTCTGTGCATTGCTGATCACTTAATAATTTACGACGCTTACGAAGTCGTTGTACTCTGAGACGTGTGAGTTCGCGAGTTTTCAAATTTCGCATGTCATCCGACATCGTAGCGGAAAACAATTTATGTTAATTCACTTTTCAGTCTATACACTCGTTAATGACGCGCGGATGATTGTTCTAGACTAGAACAATCTAGTTTAGTGTCTAAATTAGACCGCGGACGCGTCGACTCGCGAATGTTGTTGTATTAACAAACCGTCAAAATAATTTTGAGTAGCCGGTTCACTGAACGCTAGCGAGTATTTTCGTGTTCGAAGAATCGCGTTTCGTCAACTTGCCTTGTCCCGATCGCTGGACAAGAAAGGCGCAATGCTGAGGGCGTGAAACTGATTGAAAGATAGTCAGACTATGCGAAGAACTGGACAGTAGTCACGGTCCTAGTGTAGGAACTGAACTGAGTAATGTTGACTTCCAGTCTTAACGCGATGTCCGTGAGGTCCTCTAAAAACGAGAGGGCGTTAATGCCCTAATTCGTTCCTGCCGAACCTTTCAATTCGCAATCAGGACACCTTCGATTGTTCAGGCCCCTTCCTGTAGCTCTAAAGGACGCCTACCCGGAAGGAGGAGTGGGACGATACCTGACTATATGTTAATGGCGAGTCTCCGTACCGTCTGACCGTACGTATTAGTTGGTTGAATAATTTACAAAGTTATCCAGAAAAAACAAAATATTGTCCGAAATGTAAGAGCAATAAGTATTCGCACAGTTGCTACATGATTTATAACTCATTAGAAATTCATAAGAAAAATGTGTCCCAAGGGAGTACCGTAGCAGGCAATAAACCAGAAAAGCGCCTTGATTCGAATAAAGCAAGCGGAAATAAAGGACTCGACGATAGTTTGACATCTGGTTACCAAATGTGGACAATAGGTTAATAAAATGCTAAAAGTTTTAACGGAGAGTAACAGCTTTCTGGAAATATTGTTACAACGGGTAATTCGGTGCTATTAGTCTCTGTTATTTTGGAAAATGTGCAAGGCGTACTCCTTGATTATATTCTGCCGGAACGTCGAGGCGACGAAGGCCCCTGTAGCTGTGGCCAAGCGGTGCAATAAACACGGGTGGACAACCCGAGGGCCAGACAGGTATATCGACATGACACCACTGACAAGTGAACTGATAAACTTTTGTGATTGTCATAATTTTTTCGTGGAAGTGATACGAACCAGTTCGTGGCGTTCTTCCGATTCAAATAAGACGAAACGCGATAGTATTCGGACCGTTTCTAGTGGATTTATTCGTCAATGTATTCGTCAAAGTATTCGTGGATGTATTCGAAGTCGGCGAAGAAACCCCTCGATGATTTTTCTGCTAAATTTTAACTTTTATTATGTTGTGCAATTACTATCCGGTGATTCTGATAGAGTTTTTTGCGCTGATTCCGAATCTGCCCTCACTTTTCTCCTACACGCACAGCTTTTGGACTCTGAGAAAAATCTTATTTTTTAACTAAAAACAAATATTGTGAAGTTACCATAAAAGACATTGAATTGCTCTTTGCAGCAAACGATTCTGTAGACCAATAGTTATCTAATTATTGCGTCCGCAATTGAATACGTACAGATATTGTATTGAACTATAAGTTGAACATAAACGAATTGAAAATGTTAGAAAGTTATGTGAGAAATTGCAATCAGTCAGAATTGCAGAGAAAATATAATTTATACCAATAATTTGAAACAACGCTTTTTTGTTACACGGTAAATATTAGGAAAAAGTACTTCCATTAAGATCCGACAAGAAATACGGAAAATGATAATCGACTTCGTTTAGGCCTAGCTCTGTTTGTCTTTTTTATGGCCCCATGGTAACCCGGCGTCGAGTCTCGGTTGCGCTCGGAAAAATTTGAAACTGTTCCGAGTTACCCGATTCTTCAGTCTACTCATCGCCCTAGTAGCACAAAATATTGTATACATATTCATACTATATTAAAAAGGGATTCAACCTTTTTTTTTAATATTTAAATATACATACAATATTTATTTTATATTAAGTAACAAATATTTGTTTTTAAATATGCAAGAAATATCTATTTCATGTTACGAGAAAAATATTTTTTTCTAAATATTAAATGAATCTTTATTTCATATTAGAAATAGAATATCTTTTCCTAATATACCGATAATATTTATTTCATATTATGAAAAAAATATTTTCTTCTTATTATAAAATGAATCTTTATGTAATATTAGAAATAGAATTTTTTTTTTAACATACAGATAATATTTGTCATATTATGAAAAAAATATTTTTTTGTCGTTATAAAACGAATCTTTATTTAATAATAGAAACAGAATTTTTTTTTTAAATATGCAGGAAATATTTTATGTTTATCATGGAAAAATATTTGTTCCACAATATATATTGTTTCACAATAAAATGTTTGTGTTTATTTAGCAAATATATTGTGTGTTTCGATGCTAATCTACAATGGAAGTACTTAAGAAAAAAAATATATGGACCATAGATTATGGTCGACGCCAGACAGAGTTGGACATTATTCGAATAAGATTTCATTTGAATAACTGAGCGAATGAAAACTGCGAATAAATTTTTATTCGTTGCGTTATTCGACTACATTTTTATTCGAATAAAAATGTAGTCGAATAACGCAACGAATAAAAATTATTCGCAATTTTTATTCGAGTCGCGTGCACTCGACCATCCACAGATGGACCATATGTGACATCTGTTAGGAATCTGTAACCTAGGCATGCACTCGGCCATCCGAATTTAGAGCATATGTGGCATCTGTTAGGAATATCCAACCTAGGTAAGCGCTGGGTCAACCGAAGTTGGACCATATGTGGCATCTGTTAGGAATACCCAACCTAGGCAAGCGCTCGGCCATCCGAAGTTGGACCATATGTGGCATCTGTTAGGAATACCCAACGTAGGCAAGCGCTCGGCCATCCGAAGTTGGACCGTATGTGGCATCTGTTAGGAATGTCCAACTAAGGTGTGCGCTCGGCCATTCAAAGTTGGACCATATGTGGCATCTGTTAGGAATACCCAACCTAGGCAAGCGCTCGGCCATCCGAAGTTGGACCATATGTGGCATCTGTTAGGAATACCCAACCTAGGCAAGCGCTCGGCCATCCGAAGTTGGACCGTATGTGGCATCTGTTAGGAATACCCAACCTAGGCAAGCGCTCGGCCATCCGAAGTTGGACCGTATGTGGCATCTGTTAGGAATGTCCAACTAAGGTGTGCGCTCGGCCATTCAAAGTTGGACCATATGTGGCATCTGTTAGGAATATCCAACCTAGGTAAGCGCTGGGTCATCCGAAGTTGGACCATATGTGGCATCTGTTAGGAATATCCAACCTAGGTAAGCGCTGGGTCATCCGAAGTTGGACCATATGTGGCATCTGTTAGGAATATCCAACCTAGGCATGTGCCCGGTCATCCGAATTCGGACCATATGTGGCATCTGTTAGGAATATCCAATCTAGGCGTGCGCCCGGCCATCCGAATTTGGACCGTATGTGGCATTTGTTAGGAATGCCCAACTTAAGCGTACCCCAGTCTTGCCGCATTAGGTCCACATTCGTTTTTAGGCATGCCTAACTGAATTTCTAGTCGGGAGAATATATTAGAATGTACTAGAATATACTAGAATATACTAGAATATACCAGAACATACTAGAATATACGAGAATATACCATAATAAACTAGAATATACTAGAATATACTAGAATATACTAGAATGTACCAGAATATACTAGAATATACTAGAATATACTAGAATGTACCAGAATATACTAGAATATACTAGGATATACTAGAATATACTAGAATATACTGGAATATACCAGAATATATTAGAATATACTAGAATAAACCAGAATATACTAGAATATACTAGAATATACTAGAATATACTAGAATATACTAGAATGTACTAGAATATACTAGAATATACTAGAATATACTAGAATATAGTAGAATATACCAGAATATCCTATAATATACTAGAATATACAAGAATATACTAGAATATACTAGAATATACTAGAATATACTGGAATATACCAGAATATACTAAAATAAACTAGAAGATAATAGAATATACTAGCATATACTAGAATATAGTAGAATATACTAGAATATAGCAGAGTATACCAGAATATACGAGATATACTAGAATATAGTGGAATATACCAGAATATACTAGAATATAGTAGAATATACTAGAATATACTCGAATATACCAGAATATACTAGAATATTCTAGAATATACTAGAATATACTAGAATATATTAGAATATACCAGAATATATTAGAATATACTAGAATATACCGGAATATCCTAGAATATACTAGAATATACTAGAATATACCAGAATATACTAGAATATACCAGAATATAGTGGAATATACCAGAATATCCTAGAATATACTAGAATATACTAGAATATACTAGAATATACTAGAATATACTCGAATATACTAGAATATAATAGAATATACTAGAATATAGTAGAATATACCAGAATATACTAGAATATACTAGAATATACTAGAATATACTAGAATATACTGGAACATACTAGAATATAGTAGAATATACCAGAATATACTAGAATATACTGGAATATACTAGAATATACTAGAATATACTAGAATATACTAGAATATACCAGAATATACTAGAATATACTAGAATATACTAGAATATACCAGAATATACCCGAATATACTAGAATATACCAGAATATACCCGAACATACTAGAATATAGTAGAATATACCAAAATATACTATAAAACACCAGAATATACTAGAATATACTAGATCATACTAGAATGTACTAGAATATACTAGAATATACTAGAATATACTAGAATATACTAGAATATACTAGAATATACTAGAATGTACTAGAATATACTAGAATATACTAGGATATACTAGAATATAGTAGAATATACCAGAATATCCTATAATATACTAGAATATACAAGAATATACTAGAATATTCTAGAATATACTAGAATATACTGGAATATACCAGAATATACTAGAATATACTAAAATAAACTAGAAGATACTAGAATATACTAGCATATACTAGAATATAGTAGAGTATACTAGAATATAGCAGAGTATACCAGAATATACGAGATATACTAGAATATAGTGGAATATACCAGAATATACTAGAATATACTAGAATATAGTAGAATATACTAGAATATACTGGAACATACTAGAATATAGTAGAATATACCAGAATATACTAGAATATACTGGAATATACTTGAATATACTAGAATATACTAGAATATACTAGAATATACCAGAATATACTAGAATATACTAGAATATACTAGAATATACTGGAATATACCAGAATATACTAAAATAAACTAGAAGATAATAGAATATACTAGCATATACTAGAATATAGTAGAATATACTAGAATATAGCAGAGTATACCAGAATATACGAGATATACTAGAATATAGTGGAATATACCAGAATATACTAGAATATAGTAGAATATACTAGAATATACTCGAATATACCAGAATATACTAGAATATTCTAGAATATACTAGAATATACTAGAATATATTAGAATATACCAGAATATATAAGAATATACTAGAATATACCGGAATATCCTAGAATATACTAGAATATACTAGAATATACCAGAATATACTAGAATATACCAGAATATAGTGGAATATACCAGAATATCCTAGAATATACTAGAATATACTAGAATATACTAGAATATACTAGAATATACTCGAATATACTAGAATATAATAGAATATACTAGAATATACTAGAATATACTAGAATATACTAGAATATTCTAAAATATACTAGAATATACTAGAATATACTGGAACATACTAGAATATAGTAGAATATACCAGAATATACTAGAATATACTGGAATATACTAGAATATACTAGAATATACTAGAATATACTAGAATATACCAGAATATACTAGAATATACTAGAATATACTAGAATATACCAGAATATACCCGAATATACTAGAATATACCAGAATATACCCGAACATACTAGAATATAGTAGAATATACCAAAATATACTATAAAACACCAGAATATACTAGAATATACTAGATCATACTAGAATGTACTAGAATATACTAGAATATACTAGAATATACTAGAATATACTAGAATATACTAGAATATACTAGAATGTACTAGAATATACTAGAATATACTAGAATATACTAGAATATAGTAGAATATACCAGAATATCCTATAATATACTAGAATATACAAGAATATACTAGAATATTCTAGAATATACTAGAATATACTGGAATATACCAGAATATACTAGAATATACTAAAATAAACTAGAAGATACTAGAATATACTAGCATATACTAGAATATAGTAGAGTATACTAGAATATAGCAGAGTATACCAGAATATACGAGATATACTAGAATATAGTGGAATATACCAGAATATACTAGAATATACTAGAATATAGTAGAATATACTAGAATATACTGGAACATACTAGAATATAGTAGAATATACCAGAATATACTAGAATATACTGGAATATACTTGAATATACTAGAATATACTAGAATATACTAGAATATACCAGAATATACTAGAATATACTAGAATATACCAGAATATACCCGAATATACTAGAATATACCACAATATACCCGAACATACTAGAATATAGTAGAATATACCAAAATATACTATAAAACACCAGAATATACTAGAATATACTAGATCATACTAGAATATACTAGAATATACTAGAATATACTAGAATATACTAGAATATACTAGAATATACTAGAATATACTGGAACATACTAGAATATAGTAGAATATACCAGAATCTACTAGAATATACTGGAATATACTTGAATATACTAGAATATACTAGAATATACTAGAATATACCAGAATATACTAGAATATACTAGAATATACTAGAATATACCAGAATATACCCGAATATAGTAGAATATACCAGAATATACCCGAACATACTAGAATATAGTAGAATATACCAAAATATACTATAAAACACCAGAATATACTAGAATATACTAGATCATACTAGAATATACTAGAATATACTAGAATATACTAGAATATACTAGAATATACTAGAATATACTAGAATATACTAGAATGTACTAGAATATACTAGAATATACTAGAATATACTACAATATAGTAGAATATACCAGAATATAGTAGAATATACCAGAATATACTAGATATACTAGAATATAGTAGAATATACCAAAATATACTCGAATATACTAGAATATAGTAGAATATACTAGAATATACTAGAATATACTAGAATATACTAGAATATACTAGAATATACTAGAATATACTAGAATATACTAGAATATACTAGAATATACTAGAATATACCAGAATATACTAGAATATACTAGAATATACTAGAATATACCAGAATATACCCGAATATACTAGAATATACCAGAATATACCCGAATATACTAGAATATACCAGAATATACCCGAACATACTAGAATATAGTAGAATATACCAAAATATACTATAAAACACCAGAATATACTAGAATATACTAGATCATACTAGAATATACTAGAATATACTAGAATATACTAGAATATACTAGAATATACTAGAATATACTAGAATATACTAGAATGTACTAGAATATACTAGAATATACTAGAATATACTAGAATATAGTAGAATATACCAGAATATAGTAGAATATACCAGAATATACTAGATATACTAGAATATAGTAGAATATACCAAAATATACTCGAATATACTAGAATATAGTAGAATATACTAGAATATACTAGAATATACTAGAATATACTAGAATATACTAGAATATACTAGAATATACTAGAATATACTAGAATATACTAGAATATACTAGAATATACCAGAATATACTAGAATATACTAGAATATACTAGAATATACTAGAATGTACTAGAATATACTAGAATATACTAGAATATACTAGAATATAGTAGAATATACCAGAATATCCTAGAATATACTAGAATATACTAGAATATACTAGAATATACTAGAATATAGTAGAATATACCAGAATATCCTAGAATATACTAGAATATACAAGAATATACTAGAATATACTAGAATATACTAGAATATACTGGAATATACCAGAATATACTAGAATATACTAAAATAAACTAGAAGATACTAGAATATACTAGCATATACTAGAATATAGTAGAATATACTAGAATATAGCAGAGTATACCAGAATATACGAGATATACTAGAATATAGTGGAATATACCAGAATATACTAGAATATACTAGAATATAGTAGAATATACTAGAATATACTCGAATATACTAGAATATAGTAGAATATACTAGAATGTACTAGAATATACTAGAATATACTAGAATATACTAGAATATACTAGAATATACCATAATATCTTAGAATATACTAGAATATACTGGAATATACTTGAATATACTAGAATATACTAGAATATACTAGAATATACCAGAATATACTAGAATATACTAGAATATACTAGAATATACCAGAATATACTAGAATATACTAGAATATACCAGAATATACTAGAATATTCCAGAATATACTAGAATATACTGGAATATACCAGAATATCTTAGAAGACACTAGAATATACCAGAATATAGTAGAATATACCAGATAATACTAGAATAATCCAGAATATACTAGAATATACAAGAAAATACTACAAAACACCAGAATAAACTAGAATATACTAGAATATACTAGAATATACTAGAATATACTAGAATATACTAGAATATACTAGAATATACTAGAATATACTAGAATATACTAGAATAAACTAGAATATACTAGAATATACTAGAATATACTAGAATATACTAGAATATACTACTAGAATATACTAGAATATACTAGAATATACTAGAATATACTAGAATATACTAGAATATACTAGAATATACTAGAATATACTCGAATATACCAGAACATACTAGAATATACGAGAATATACCATAATATACTAGAATATACTGGAACATACAAGAATATACTAGAATATACTAGAATGTACCAGAATATACTAGAATATACTAGAATATACTAGAATATACTAGAATGTACCAGAATATACTAGAATATACTAGAATATACTAGAATGTACCAGAATATACTAGAATATACTAGGATATACTAGAATATACTAGAATATACTGGAATATACCAGAATATATTAGAATATATTAGAATGTACTAGAATATACTAGAATATACTAGAATGTACCAGAATATACTAGAATATACTAGGATATACTAGAATATACTGGAATATACCAGAATATAATAGAATATATTAGAATGTACTAGAATATACTAGAATATACTAGAATATACCAGAACATACTAGAATATACGAGAATATACCATAATAAACTAGAATATACTAGAATATACTAGAATATACTAGAATATTCCAGAATATACTAGAATATTCCAGAATATACTAGAATATACTAGAATGTACCAGAATATACTAGAATATACTAGGATATACTAGAATATACTAGAATATACTGGAATATACCAGAATATATTAGAATATACTAGAATGTACCAGAATATACTAGAATATACTAGAATATACTAGAATATACTAGAATATACTAGAATGTACTAGAATATACTAGAATATACTAGAATATACTAGAATATAGTAGAATATACCAGAATATACTATAATATACTAGAATATACAAGAATATACTAGAATATACTAGAATATACTAGAATATACTGGAATATACCAGAATATACTAAAATAAACTAGAAGATAATAGAATATACTAGCATATACTAGAATATAGTAGAATATACTTAGAATATAGCAGAGTATACCCAGAATATACGAGATATACTAGAATATAGTAGAATATACCAGAATATACTAGAATATAGTAGAATATAGTAGAATATACCAGAATATACTAGAATATTCTAGAATATACTAGAATATACTAGAATATATTAGAATATACCAGAATATATAAGAATATACTAGAATATACCGGAATATCCTAGAATATACTAGAATATACTAGATTATACCAGAATATACTAGAATATACCAGAATATAGTGGAATATACCAGAATATCC